>JAOXJP010017841.1:0-17450 GCA_025762735.1 Platanus orientalis | reverse complement strand
GCCCACACCCACCCATGTCGACTGTTAGGGATTGGCCTAAAGTTTTCTAATAACATCAACAATCTCCTATAATCCTCCATCTCTCAATTGTTTAGATTCCTACGAAGGCCCAAATTCCAGCAATTAATTGTCTCATCAAAATAATCCACTACCCTGCCTTTAGGATCTATTGCTAAAGAGTAAGATTCCTGAATGAAACCTGCAGCGGCACCTCCCCAATCCACCTATCCTCCCAAAAATGAATCTCCCTGCCAGACCCCCGAAATTGAAACGAATGAAACTCCAAAATCTATCATGCAAATTTTGGATGGACTTACACAACCCACAACCATGCCTAACCCTTACCTCATTGGACTCCCAACTAGAAGTCGTCCCAAATCTAGCCACCACCAGCCTCTGCCATAGACTCTCCTACTTGACCCCGAATCTCCAAAGCCACTTTGTCAACAGGACCCTGTTATGGTCTCTACTCGACCGCACACCCAGACCGCCACAACCAAGAGGCCTGCAAATGGTCTTCCAATCCACCAAGTGATACTGATGATGATCCCCTATATCGTTCCAAAGAAATTTTTTGAATTTTGTCTTAATCACCTTGGCTACGGATCCTGGGATAGTACATAACGAGAGATAGTAGTTTGGGATGTACACTAGGGTGGATTTCAACAAGGTAAGTCTACCCCCTTTAGACAAAAGAGTAGCCTTCCAGGAGTCCAATCTCACATTGATCCTATCAATGATCGAGTTCCAAACCCCTTTAGACTTAAAACCAGCCCCCAATGGCATGCCAAGATAGGTTGACAGCAGCGCCCCTATTTTACATCCTAAAGTCCAAGCCAAATCCTCAATGTTGGGCACCTCACCGATCTGGAACAACTCACCTTTGCCCAAATTAATCTTTAGGTCTAACACCGCCTCAAAACAATAAAGGATGCACCTCAAAATACCCAACTGCGTCTCACTTGCATTACAAAAAATCATAGTATCATCCGCAAATTGCAAGTGAGACACTCTAGCACCTCCTCTCCCCATCTCAAAACCTGAGAGGAAACCATCCTTAAAGCTCCTGATCATTTTACTCAATACCTCTAACACCATAATGAAAAGAAGAGGAGATAAAGGATCACCTTGTCTCAAGCCCTTAGAGCTCCTAAAATATCCAGTCAGACTACCATTAACCAACACTGAAAAGTTGGTGGATCTAACACAATAGAATATCTAACTCCTCCACTTCACCCCAAACCCCATTTTGTCCAAACTATAGTCAAGGAAGTCCCAATTCACATGATTATACGCTTTCTCCATATCCAATTTACAAAGTAATCCATTTCTACCCAACAATCTTCGATCATCAATACACTAATTTGCAATCAGGACACTATCTAAGATTTGTCTACCTTCCACAAAGGCACTTTGGGGCTGAGCAATAACCCCCTTCATAACCACTCTCAACCTCGAGGATAATACCTTGGAAATTATCTTATACACACTACTAAGAAGGCTGATTGGTCTATAGTCTTTAAGGTCCTTTACACTAGAGCACTTTGGAATTAGCACAATAAACGTATCATTCAAATGCTCATAGAACTCCTCAAAATAGTAGAACTCATCCATAACCTCCATCAAGTCCGATTTGATAATCTCCAAACACTTTTGAAAGAAAGAAATAGAGAAGCCATCCGGACCTAGGGCTTTATCACCCTTCATCCCAGAGATAGCCTTCCAAACCTCTTCCTCCGAAAACCGCCTCGTAAGCATGTATTTGTCCTCCCTCGAGATTCAATCGAAAGACATCCCACCAAGGCTAGGTCTCATCAGCTGATTCTCCCTATAAAGATTCCCATAATAATCCTTCACCTCTTTCCTGGTTTCCTTTTGATCTTGCAACCATCTCCCATTAGTATTCAATTCGAGCAATTCATTGAAGGAGTGGCGATGGGAAGCCATCTTATGGAAATATTTCATATTTTTATCCCCTTCTTTCAACCAGCGGACCTGAGATCTCTGCCTCCAAAATATCTTTTCTTTCAAAGCTGACTCTATGAACTTTATCTTGAGTCCCTCTCTCTCATTACACTTAACTGGGGTCAAAGGGTGCTCTTCCTCCACGAGGTCCATCACCCTAATCATTTCCTTGCACTCCTCCATGAAAACTCTTAAAGATGATCCTGACAACTTAGACCAACCCTTAAGTCTACTTTTCAAAGCTTTTAACTTAAGAGCAAACTTTCTACTCGGGTTCCCCGAATACACTACATGGTTCCACTCATTGGAAACCACATCCCAAAATTCTAGCTCAAGAAACCACATTTCCTCAAATTTGAAATGTTGTGGACCCCCTGTGGGTCTATAAACCCCCAAACAGACCGGGGTGTGATCAGAAATAGTGTGATGTAACGTCAATTGATAGCGATTCAAAAACAAATCCTCCCAAACCCTACAATAGAGAAAACGATCTAGCCTACTCAAGACAACACTCTGTTGAAAACTGGACCAAGTAAAATTTGCTCCATTTAAAGGCCCATCAATTAGCTCTCATCTCTCAATAAACTATAAAGAATATAGGAGCATGAATGATTACATTGAAAATAAAATAAAATAAAAAAGGTTGCCAATATCAAGTGAATCATTCAAAACTTGTCATTTTATGAAAATTTAAAAACCGATTACACCTCTTTTATCATTCTTGATCAAAACAAATCTAGTCTCCTCACTGCTATATAGTGATAGAAATGGTGAATTGTGGCAGTTGTCTTTCTTTACTGCCAATGCTAGCCACCTCTAATCATTGTCTAAGAACCTTGATGAGGCAGCTCTTCAATGGATTGAGAAATACAAACCATTATGGTAGCCCAAGATCAAAAGCATTAAAACAAGAAAGAAGACATGATGTTGTCCACCATTTTAATCTTTAAATTTTATGTTTTTTAGACTATGTTTTAGTAGTTTTAGTGAGTTATTTAATTTAATAAAGTCATTAAAGCCAAGTTAGAAAGTTGGTAGGGAGGCAGAATTAGTTTAGAACAAGTTTTGAAGTGTTTTTGCATTTTTTAGATTTTAAACTTTTTTTTTTTGGGCTGACTTTATAAAGGAGGGGTATTTTGGTCAAATTTTGTTTTATTTTTTTATTATAAATAGGTCATAAAGACCTTTTGTATAACTAGTTGAAGAAAATTTATGAATAAACGTTGTTTTTGAAGCCCATGATTGGTTATGTTCTCCAACTCTCACAATTTAGGTGAGTTCTGTCTCTTTCTTGATTTCTTCATGACTATCTTCTCTAATCTCCATCATCTTCACATCTTCTTTCTTATTTTCAAAAAATTTCTATGATAATCTCTTCTTATACCGTGTTCTTTCTTCTTTTTTAATCTTCTCCTTAGATCTCTCTTAAGTTAGTTAAAGTAAACACCTTCTCATATTATTTTAGGGTCTTTTCAAAGGGAACCTTGTAAGAATCAATCTCTTGGATATCCTATATCAAATTTGGTATCAGAGCTTAAGGTTTCCAACTAATCCTTATCTAGTTGGGATTCATTTGAATAGGAAACCGACAGATTGTTCACATTGGCCTTTCCATAATTTTAGGGCTCATTCAAAAGTGCCCAAAATTAATTTAGGGCCTACCCTAAATTCTTATTGGCAATTATATTTCTTTCTCGATTTATTTAGGGTCATTTCTAAAGGGCTTGGATCTTTGCAGGGTCATTTCCATTATTTTAGGGTTACCCTAAAATTATTGAATAACCCTAAAATCTTTTTCCATCAATTTTAGGGTTTTTTCAATACCCTAAAATTTTGGGGTTTTCTCCAAAGAGCTTTTATGTGATTAGCAACAATGATTTAATTATGGATGTTAAGAAACAATCAAAAGATTTGGAAGCCACGAAAGAGGATTTTAATTATAAGTTGGATCATCTTAACTCTAAAGTGGACAGACTTGAGGTTCAATTTGAAGTTAAATTTGCTGAGCTTATGACGGATATCTAATCAACAGGAAAAAGGCTAATGCAGGAAGAAGGTTCTTCTAATTTGACCCTTAACTTCAGAATAAAACTTTAGAGGTCTCTCATATGAAACAACATGAGGTGATACCACCTAGGACAGAACAAAATCATAGGGTTGTGAATCAACGGGATGGTATACATCATGATGTTGAGAGACATGTCAAAATTGAAGTTCCTGACTTTAGTGGTGAGCACAATACATATGCGTTCTTGGATTAGAAACATCGCATGAAGACTTTGAGTGGTATAACATGCTAGAAGAATGCAAACTTCAATTTGTAGAGGCTAAATTGACTATAACATCCATGATATGGTGGACATCTTATAAAAAGAGTTTTTCTAAATCAGACAATGGAGAGATTACTAATTGGAGTGAGATGAAGGCAACTATGAAGAAGCGGTTTGAATAATGAGATTTCAATAAAAGAGCTCACATACAGTTGAACCAACTTAAGCAAGGGTCTTTGTCTGTGGAAGACTACACCAATCAATTCCAACAATTGGTGGCTCGGGTAGGAATCAAGTGGAATGATAAGATTTTAGTGGTCATGTATAGACAAGGTTTGCATCCTCAGATATCGTAGGGTCTATGTTATCATTATTATCATTTTGTGGATGATGCTATTCAGATAGCATACTAAATAAATGATAACATGAAGTTAACCTCTTCCAAAAAGTCTTTCATAGATAATGTCCCTAGAAGCGTGGTGTATAATGATGGTAGTTCCTCTAGCAGACAAATTAGTAGGGTACAAACGTAGAGTGTGATATCATCTTCCAAGCCTAATCGTCTGCTTTCTCCATCTAAATCCAGGGGTTCAGAGGGATCTGTATTGAAGCCAAAGGGAGATCAATGTTATAATTGTAAGGGCTATGAGTATCATAAATCCTAGTGTTCAAACAAGTTTTTGGGCCTTACTAAGAACAATCATTAGAGGAGGACGAATTAGAAGTATATGAGCCAACTGATGATATGGTTGCAAAGTGTGAACGAGAATTAACAGAGGAAGCTAAGGAAAGAGTAGTCAAAGGGTTTTCAAGGTTAATGCACCCTATGTTTATGATACAAAGGATGCGTCCAATTCAACAAAAGCTTAAACGGAAGTAGAAGTGATCTATTTTTCCATGGTGGCTAACACCACATGATGGACCAAGAATCCTTTGACCTCCACCCCAACTCAACGGGGTTGAGTTTTCCGAGAGGGGGGGGGGAATTGATGAGGCAGTTCTTCAATGGATAGAGAAGTACAAGTCATTATGGAAGCCCATGATCAAAAGCATGGGAGCAAGAAAAAAGACATGATGTTGTCCACTAATCTTTAAATTTTATGTTTTTTTTTTGTTTGATAAATAACTATTTTATTGAGAAGAGGCAAAAATAAATAAATAAATAAATATCAACAACAACAGGCCACATGGGCGCCTAAACTAGAAAATCTAGGACTACATTGGATCTAACAATAGTCCCAAGGTTGGACCCCCATTTAGCTAAGCTATTTGCCATCTCATTTTGAGCCCTTGGAATATGACTCAACTTAACATTCAAAAGACCCACCAGCTCAATAATTTCATGAATAAAGTGAGTACTTCCAATAACCTGGCAAGCCACCCGTCCCCCACCCAATCACCACCTTGGAGTCTCCTTCAATGAGAGAACCACTCAAATGGAGGTCCCGAATTTTTCGAAGACCCATTAGGAGTCCCCATAACCTCAACTTTAGAAGAATTTGTCGTACCAACCGGTCCCACAATGGTTCTAATCACCTCCGCTTCGGAGTCCCAAATAACATAGCCAAACCCACTAGGGCTTGGGTTACCAAAAGAAGACCCATCAAAATTCAGCTTGAAAACCCCAATGGGGGGAGGGCACCACCTCAGACTAGGACTTTTTCCCCTCGAACAACCAATGGAGCTGCAAGTCTTCCAATCACGAATAAAATCAGCCACAAAAGACCCATGAAAGTCTTTAGTCACAAATAACCAGCCCTCTATTTCGTGAATCATAGAATCAAGGACCTCCATAAAGGACCTGTGTTTTCCTTCAAAGATTCTTGAATTTCTTTCACTCCACAAATTCCACACCACCGCATGGCTCAAGCAACCCCAAAAGAGCCTGCCTTTATCCCCCATCCCATTAGCTCTCCACAAGATGAAACAATCTACTAGATTCCTTGGCATCACCCAAGAGATATTGGAATTGTCGAGGAAATAATTCCAAATAGCTCTAGAGAATCTACAATTAAGGAAGAGGTGGTTCATCAACTCCCCCTCTAGTTTACACAAAACACACCAATGCGGGGATAAAGTCATGAATGGTCTCCTACACTGCAAATTGTCCATAGTGTTGATACAGTTGAGCACCACGGTCCATGAAAAAGCTTTAACTTTAGGGGGGATGGGGGGCTTCCATAGCTTAGAAGACGGGAAGGAAGGAACCAACGGGTTGACTGGGGAGAGTGCAAGGAAAGCAGACTTAGTTGAAAATACACCCGACGGTTCCAGATCCCATGCTCTTTGGTCTTCAAAGGAAGGTGAGAAGAAAACATCATTAAGGCTAGACATGAGCTTACCTACCCATTCAACTTCTCAATCATACAGATTCCTAGAAAACAACAAGTTCCAAGAGATTCTATAGGGGGAATAAGAAATGACCTCTGAAACCTTAGCCTCTTTATTGAGAGTCAAACTAAAGAGTTTAGGGAAGGAAAAAAGAGAGACATTGGTCTTCCCACTAAACATCCTTCCAGAATTGAATAGAGGTACCATCTCCCACAATAAACCTTAGATGGGGAAACATAATAGGGAACAGGGTGATGATGTTTTTCCAAACCAAAGAAGAACGGCGATTGGGGTAAGGGTTGACGTCCTAGCCATTAGAGTGACATCCATATGTTCAAAATAATGAAATGCCATAAGCTACTCCGTTCTGTAAAAAATCTCTAAATCCACTTGGCTAGTAGAGCTTTGTTCTTATCTTTCAACCTACCCACCCCCAAACCTCCACAACTTTTTGGCCAGCAAATCATCTCCCAACTAACCAAATGATCTTTTGTCATATCTCCCCCCTACCAAAGGAAATTTCGCTGACATTTTTCAAGGGTATCACCTTCATTGGCATTTTGAAAAGAGACATGTAATAAATCAGGATGTTTGTCATAACCAATTTGATTAGAGTAATCCTCCTTCCCAAAGATATGTAATTCATCTTCTAGTTGGAAAGCTTCTTATGCACCCTTTCCACCATCGGGTCTCAAAAAGCAATAGATTTCTGAGCGCCCCCCAAAGGCATCCCAAGATACATCAAAGGCCAATGCTCCACCCTACACCCCATAATTTGAGCAAAGCGACCCAGCTTATCCTCCTCCACTCCTATGCCTGCTAACCATGGCTTCGAGAAATTAACTTTGAGGCCTGCGATTGTCTCAAAAATTTGAAGAATCAATTTTAGATAGCGCACCTGCTCTTCCTCATCTTTACTAAAGCATATGGTATCGTCGACAAACTGTAAGTGAGCAATCCAAGTGCCCTCTCTGCCTAAGCATAAACCATCGAACAAGGAAGACGAGACAATTCTAGACATAAGAGCACTGAAAGCATCCGCCACTAGCGTGAATAGGAACGAGGAGAGAGGCTCACCCTGCCTTAAGCCCTGAGAAGAATGAGAAAAGCCTTCTGAGGCTCCATTTAGCATAATGGAAAAATGAGGGTGATCCAAGCATCCCATAATCCAACCAATCCACCTGGAACTGAAACCATTTTTTATGAGCACCCACTTAATGAAATCCCAATCAACTCTATCATAGGCCTTCTCCATATCGATTTTGCAAACAAGCTTCGGTTTCTTCTCTTTTTTCAATCCGTTCACACACTCAGAAGCAATGAGAATCCCGTCTGTGATATGTCTGCCCTTCGCAAATGCACCCTGAGTAACATCCACCACCCTCCCCATAACATTCCTCAACCTCAATGAAAGGACCTTAGCAATGATCTTGTACAGGCTGGTAACTAAACTGATGGGTCTAAAATCCACCAGCTCAACCGCTCCTTCCTTCTTCGGGACAAGAACAATAAAAGTAACATACATCCCCATATTAATAATACCACTTCCGAAGAATTCCTTAAACACCTGGCACAAGTCCCTTTTAATCACATCCCAACAAACCTGATAGAAATATTATGTTTTAGTAGTTTTAGTGAGCTATTTAATGTAATAAGGCCATTATAACCAAGTTAGAAAGTTGGTAGGGGGTTAGAATTAGTTTAGAAGTGTTTTTATATTTTTCAGAATTTTTTTTGGCCGACTTTATAAGGGAGGGGTATTTTGGTCATTTTTTATCAAATTTTGTTTTTGTTTTTTTATTATTATAAATAGGTCATAAAGACCTCTTGTACAACTAGTTAAAGAAAATTTATGAATAAAAGTTGTTTTTGAAGCCCATGGCTAGTTATTTTCTCCAACTCTCACAGTTTAAGTGAGTTTTCTCTCTTTCTTGATTTATTTATCACTATCTTCTCTAATCTCCATTATCTTCATATCTTCTTTCTTTTTTTCAAAAAATCTCTACAATAATCTCTTCTTATACTGTGTTCTTTCGTTTTTAATTCTTCTCTTTAGATCTCTCTTGAATTAGTTAAGACATAGTAAACACCTTCTCATATTATTTTAGGGTCTTTTCAAAGAGAACCTTGTAGGAATCCATCTCTTGGATATCGTACATTAAACCTCAACTTATCTCATGTCAAGAATGATGACATCAAAAGTGTTCTCATATTTTCAACCCAACAGCTTTATATTAAATGGCACAGTTAGATAAATCCCTTACTTGATGTAGAGTTTGAAATGTATACATCACACTTCTAGGTGTACTAGAGGGTATATTGTGCGTTGAAGAATCCTGGTGGCATTTGTAAAATTCTTTTCGAATTCAGTGTATAACTTTGTGCTTTGACACAAAAACTGAGTGAAAAGAGCACATAATCAAAAATCAAACTTTGAACACAATCACAGACACCCAAAATTTATGAAAGATGGAAGAAGAGAAAACCTTGTGAATGGGAAAAAGGAACAAAGGCATGGGGAACATGAAAAACTTGAAAAAAAAGGGGGTAAAATTGACAAGACATAATAAACCAAAGTGTGTGTGTATAAACTCAAAATTTGTGAATGAAGAATGAAATTTCAGAAGATGAAAAGAACTTGTGAGTGGGAAAAAGGAAAAGAAAAAGGCATGAAGAACTTAAGAACTTAAAACAAAAATAAGATTTTAGGTAAAAGTGACAAGGCATGATTAAAAAATAAAGTAGGCTCTTAAATACTAACATTCCTTCTTTTTTTTTTTTTTTTCTCTTTCTTTTTCTTTTTCTTTTACTCATTCTCCTCTTATTTGGAAAAATGGCAATGATGCCATCGTGATTCTTAGAGTGATGTCAATAGTGAAACTGATTATGGTGGGATATATATAGAATTGAAATTCAAAAGTGTCATTTTCACTGTTTTGATGCACAAATATTCAAAAATCTCAATCTGCCTCATTTGTTAGTTTTATGCCTAGTGGGTGACCTTGAGATCCTATGGCCCATCACTAAGGACTCCCAAGTCATGCGAGTTGGGTACCAATTGATGCAGCACAATAGAGATGATACCAAAGTTGATGTAGAATAATAGCCAAGAATATCAATAAAAACCAAAGTGATGTAGCGGAAACAAGAAAAAAGTGAAAAAAAAGAAGAAGATAAAAACCTAATTTAAAGCTTTTCCAAACCCAAAACAGGGGATCTTGGCTTCCACCAAGCTCACATAAGCCCAAGAAATCCACTTTTTGGGAAAACCACTCCTGGTTCTTAGACTTTATAAAGGAAGAACACACCAACCTAAAGTCAAAAAGTAAAAAAATTATTTATTCATTTATCTCATTCATTGTAAAATTATGAGGAGGGGTTGCCTTTAAATAGGCTTATAACCTTAAACAATTAAGAACTTGTTAAAATAGGAAACTTCTTAAAACCCTAAACTTGCTAGCCAAGTTTTCTAAAACATAAAACTAAAAAACTTACTTTCCTAAAATTAAAACAACTAAAACTTAAAACTTTATAAATAAAAAATACTATTCCCATTTTTCTGACACCTCTTAGTAGTTTAGTCATAACTTTCTCAATTCACATTGGATTTGCGCAATCTTGGTCTTGTTAGAAAGGTAACTGAATAACCTATCCAAAAACATCAAAATAAGCAAAAATGACAAGTTTCAACATTTTAAAAATGGGCTAAACATCAAAAGCGGGATTAGTCTAAAAAAACAATCAACATTTTAGCACTATTGGCCTTATTACATGAACACATAAAATAAATGTTACCCCCCGATAAGACCCTTACTAAACCATATAACATTACATCTTTTATAAATTGTTCCATGTGTGAACCACACCAAGGCCAAGTGTGGGTCCCACCTTGCTCCCATGTCCTCATCACTAATGCTTTGCATTCAACATGCTCGAACTTTTATATGACCTTCAGTTCCTTGATAATCACTACGAAGACGTTATGTGCACTTTTGTCAAGATTTTAATGAAATTTACCACTATGAAGATCACTTTGTGAGAAAAACTAGTTATATATTTTTAATTATTTCCATAAGCAAACATGAGCTAGATTTTTCACTCAGGGGCATTTTGGTTAATTTATAAAATAATATAAGGTACTTTGGGTACTTGGCGTGTTGAAAACTCCTCATAGTTGTTTGAGGGAAGAGGGCATTTTAGTCATTTAAATAAACTTGAAGCATAGCTAACATGAGTTAGATTTTTAGGGGAAATTTTGGATAATTAATAAAATAATAGAGTATTTTTGGTACTTTGTGTTAAAAAAAAAAAAAACTCCTCATAGTTGCTTGTGGGAAGAGGGCATTTTAGCCATTTGAATAGTCTTGAAGCATAACTAATTTGAGGTAGATTTTCTACTCGAGGGCATTTTAGTCAATTATTAAGATAACATAGGGCATTTTGGGTACTACGTGCTAAAAGCACTCCTCACAGTTGCTCGAGGGAGGAGGGTATTTTAGTCATTTGAATACTAATATGAGCTAGATTTTTCATTCAAGGGCATTTTGGTCAGCTAATAAAATAATAGAGGGCATTTTGGATACTTTATGTGCTAAAAGAACACCTCACAGTTGCTTGAGGGAGGAGGAAATTTTTGTCATTAAATAGACTAACATGAGCTAAATTTTCCACTAAGGGGCATTTTGGTCATTTAATAAAACAACAGTGGGCATTTTGGGTACTTTGTGTGTTACAAAACTCTTCACAGTTACTTGAGGGATGATGGCATTTTAGTCATTTGAATAGACCGGAAACACTGATGGGGATATTTTGGTCACATGTCATTTCATTACAAGGAATTAGAAATGACACCTATGGTTGTTATTTCAATTCGGTTGATTTGGGGATTCAATTTCACATTCTAATTTCGTAGGGATTTAACCTAAATCCATTTCCATAGTTTAAAAACGATCCCAAATGACGGAAATGAATTTGGGTGCCCCAATTCCAAATCCACTCTTCCAATTCCATAAATCCAAATGCACCCAAGATTTACATTCTTTTGTGCTTCCCCTTCTCCATTTTCTTAATGAAATTTGAGAGAAGATGAAGTTTATTAACTGAATTCACTATGAAGATAATGTCTCTAACAAAACGTTTAAGTACACAATTATAAAGATAACGATAAAAATAAATCAAATCTAAAATTTTCTAATCGATTCCTATTCACATTTTTATTTTCCTAATATTATTAGGTATCAAACTCCACACTTTTTTCGGGGGGTAAAGAATTCCCACTTTCATGTAGCGCTTATTGGTATTGCTTTTCGTCAACCAAGAACAATGAATAACTTGGAGCCTGTAGAGAGCCTTCCAAAATTGGCAAGACAAGAATCCAAGGATGCCTATTCACGGGAAACTGCATTAGACCTTATTGTGAATCAATGTGAAGAAGTGCATTCCTGACATCTAATTGGGATAAAAATTAGGCAACTTCTTTGTATAAAATCAATGTCCATCGGTTGGCTAACCATGTGCTCTGTCCAAAAGTTGAAGTTGCCAGTATTGTCTGCATTTGTAATTGCAAGCTTTCGCAGCACAAACTATAGTAGTGAACCATTTTGAAGATTTCCATGACATATTTTACTTGCTAAGGTGCATGCTTAGTTTATAGATTAGGTCACACAAAGGTGACAGTGCATTAGTTTTAATTGAAATGTGATAACTCAAACATTGGTGACCCCATTTAAATTAAATTTTGATTTAGTTTTAATTCGCATGATTGAACTTCGACATGCTTCAGTGTTCATTTACATACGAGGTCACAAATATACCCACCCTCGTAAATACGTTCCATACATCATTGTAATCTTTACCTTAACAAAAAATATATTTATTGATAGCCTGTTTGGCAGCCACCTATTATGTAATTTTTTCATTTGAGTTTCTCAAGGTATTTGTAGCCATAAGACGATGGTTTGTAATGAACTCATTCAAATTTATACAGATTTGTTATTACAATTGGAAATGAAGTCATCTTAGATTTTTCTATAAAATAAAATGATTAATGTTATCAAGCATAAATCAATGCAAATCTGAATGATTTCATTGTAAACCATCCCATTGTGGCTACAAATGCCTGCGAAACTCAAATGAAATGATTACAGTACAGGTGGCTGCCAAACGTAGCCTGATAGAATTAGATTGCAATTATATAAAATTCTATATTAAGATGACAGCAAAGCATGAAGATTGAGTTTTTTTTTTGGTAAGGTTGAAGATTATGAGTTTGATTCATATCCAGTGCGACTGGAGATATATCATGCCAGTAATAAAGCATAGACATGACGCTGATAAAAGGTGGGAGATCAACTGTAGCAAATTTTTTTGTAGCATTTTGTAATGTGAACAAATAAGAAATCATAAAAGACGAAAAGAAAAAAAAACCCTCATGTCAAAAGCCAGTTGACCCACGTTAGAAACCAAAAAAAACCCATGCATTTTTGTTCATGCTACAAAAGGTACAGAAAAATTTGCTACAGCAGATCTTTGTCCGATAAAAGGGTAGTTTTGTTTATAAGACAGGTTAAAGGAGGGTGTTATATAGTATTCATAAAAAAAAGGAGGGTGTTATTGTAAATATACAGTATATAGGTACCTATGTATTTACCAAAGTACCCTTTTGTGGGCATTGTATTCAAATTTTTATTGGCTTGATACCTCGCCAGTCATGTTGGAGATGATTCGAACTTGAGGATTATTAGGGTTTATATTGTTTATTATCTCCCCACCGATATATATATATCGCCCAAACAAAAAATCCAAATCAAGTGATTTTTCTGTAGGTTCTGGCATACCTTGGCTCTGATCAAAACCACCTCTAGCACTACCATTTGACAGGAACGCCTAAAACGGCACTGGAGAACTCACAGAAAGGGTGGTTTTAAATGCATGCTTCATTTGGTTGCCACCTTGAATGAAACTATTTCAATTTGGTTTGCCATATTATCTGAGTGCATACACTGAAAATGGACTCATCTCTCTTTATCACCGAAATTAAATACCAACATAATAGAAATGATTTCATTTCTTAAAAACCTTAGATGATCCTTTTTATAATTTTTGTTTTTGTTAACAAGTATGACCCGAGGCGGGATTTGGTGCGATCCCTAAACACACGTACATATAATTTTGGTCCATCATTTTAATTGTCACTAATAACTATTTAATTAAACTATTTTGAAGAGTCATGATCTTTAAATATACCTACTTATGAAGTCATAACAGTTCAAGCAATCTAAAAGACACAGCTCTTCGTATATTTCTATTTATGAAGAGTCGTAACGGTTGAAGTAATCTAAAAAACACTAGTCCTCGTATGAAAGTTTACGATCTATAGAATTATTGTAAATCAAAAGTCGTATCTTTTTGTTTTAGATTAGACATAGACTTTTCCTTCTCTCTAGGTTTACTTAAGAGAACGACCTATGTATAAAGGAGTAGACCAGTTATTTTCTCCTCTTACTGAGTTTGGGAGCTTACTATATGTTCATAAAAGCCTTTGGAGGACTGTGAATCTGCTGAAGAAAAAAATATTGTTAAATCTTGGAGTGATCGCCTACATACCTAGAGCACAGAGGAAGAGAACTGAATAGGGGCGTTATCAGATTTAAGGAGAGTGTACTTTCATACACCTTGGTCTACAAATTGTCCAATCCAAGAATTCCTTCAAACTCTTCATGTTTTACCATATTTAATTTGGAAAACTCTGTAGAATTTACCATTTTCTTGACTTCACATACAATAGACAAGAAATGTAAAGAACGGGAAAAGTTGAAGCTCTCTCTCTCACACACACATTCATTTGCACCATAGGACGAGACTCCACAGAATAGTTCTCTGCATTCCATAGAGTGAAGATGAGGAGAATGGTTCAAGTTTTAATTCATAAAACATGCATACTTTTTGTTTTGATAGAATGCAATTTAAAAACCCTTGGATTAAGTGATTGATATAGAGGTTGTGTGATAGAGCCTAGAGTCTGAATAAATAAAACCTTGGGCTATCTGTCATTTGTTTTCATAATAATAGCATTTATTACCCTCTATGCATAATCAACCAAATTAATATGAAACAGTGACTTTACCTTTATTTATAGTTTTACTTGGGGCATTAAGTTTCAAGAGTTGTACATGATCAACTGTAAACAGTTGGGGTATGCGTCAAGGAAAGCTTTCCATTACTCTTAAATTCATCCTTTCTGGTTGAAATGTGACTTCTTATCATATCTATTGTACATGTGGAAACACAAAGCAGATTTCCTATAGCACAAAAACTTGCAGTGACCCGGAAGTGCCAAGCACTAGATGGCACGTGGCGGAAAGAGTGAAAAACACCCTGTACTAGTGCATAAGATGTGGTGGTTCACTTTTATCTGTCACGTGTCGCCCAACCCTAGTGCTTCAGGGTTGCCACAAGTTTTTGTGCTGCAGAAAATCCATTTTAGTGGAAACAGAGTGCCTCTAGGGTAACTGTTGGACATTTACAAAGTTGTGGAAATTGATTATTGGATATTTAAAAAATAAAATGTGTAAAATGTCATGTCCATAGTCTCTTAATAATTAGTTACAACACTTGAGAAAAGTAATGACTCATGAGAATAGGTGTCTAAATTAATAGTTGTCCTTACAGATTTCTTGAAGATCACAACTCTTAGGATCTTGTGTCTTTATTAATTCTATAAATCTAGACATTTGAAAATTCAGTAGTTCCTTATTTCTCTACAACTTTCTTTTATTATTTCAAACATTTATTTATCAATTATCAACTTATGTTACTTAGATGCAAGTCAATACGTGTTTAAATGGTCAGTCTTCAATGATGTAGTATTTCGATTAAGCCTATTTTATCTTTTTTTTTTTTTTTTTTGGTAAAGAGCATTAAGCTCAAATTCATTGAATCAAATAGAATGTTGATTACAAGATTCAGAATCAAGAATCATAGCTAATTCACCAAAGATATGTGAGTCATTCCATTGTTTTGATAAATATTCCCTTGCCACGATAGATGCCATACAGTGGGCTGCTTTGTTGCAGGATTGGGGAGCATAGGAAACATGAAAATTTTTGGAACTTGTCAAAAGTCTTCCGAAATCTTGAACTATTTCCTTTATAACCTATGGAGGAGCACTATCTGACTTTGGTAGAAGGGAGACCATGGGGAGACAATCCCCTTATATTATAATTTTATGATTCAGATGGTTATAGGCTAATTGTATACAAATTAGGAAATTCCAAGCTTCGTCTTCTTCTGCAAGACATCCCTGTAACTCTTTATAGTGGCCACCCAAGAATTCACCATTATGATTTCGGATAAGAGCTGCAACCACTCCTAAATGGTATAAAGCCATTCACATTGACTTTTAACATTTGGACTGGAGGAGGGTTCCACTACTGAATGGTCATGGTCATGTCTACGTCCTTTGTAGGTGTGACTAGTGAGCCCCTCCCTTCTCCATTCTCATACTAGTATACGTTAGCCATGAATATTGCATTGGAGATCACCCTTTCAGGTGTGATTGAGCATTTTGAGAACAGTCTGTTGTTTCTTGCTTTCCATATTTGTCAAAGAGTGACAGCCCCCACTTTAATAATTTGGACAACTAGATATAGTTGACTCCATTCTTTGACCCATTCCTTGAAGTTTTTGACATGTTCTCTGATTTTTAGACCTAATGGAGATCCAAACCAAACCACCTGCAAAAATTCACATTGGAAAAAGAGATGGTCTAAGGTTTCTGAATGGTTACCGCACATTGTACAAATGACATCCAACCCAGAGATGATTTTTGCTAAATTCACTCTCAATGACAGAGCAACCTATAATGCTCTCCATATAAACTTGATAATCCGAGGTAGATCTATGACTTTCCATATGTTCTTCATCATCACCTGCATGTCACCATAAGAAGCCTGAGAAGATGAGGGAAGATATTTTTGAATTTGAGTATACACCAAATTTCTGCTAAACTTCTAAGAAGGAATTAGAGTCCAGAAAAAGGTGTCCTCTTCATATACATCTTCTTTATTATAATAAATCCGAGAGATAGTTGTCGCAACTTGAGAATGAAAAATGTTTTGAATCAACTGTGTTCACCAAGTTCTAGTTTCTGGATAAATTAATTCATACACTTTTTAACATGAGGAGCTAGATTGATTCTCTCCAGCCCCAAAATAAGTTGTGGAAGGAAGCCAGGGAACTGACCATATGTTAATACTATTGTCATTTGCCACTGTTCAACATGTGTCTCTGTAACACCCTGCACCATGATGCACATGTTATTGTACACATGTCACATAAGTTTTGTATATGCATAGGACCACTTAAATGCATATATGTTGATCTGAACATTGACACAACTTTAGAAAGGAACCAACAAAAATGTAAAAATAATCTATGACTGAAAATTATACACTTGGATAGACACGGAAGCCTAGAGTCTTATGCAACAAAAGGCGAGCGAAACAGACACCAAATGAAAAATTTTAAGGCAATTTATCGAGCAAAGAAAAAAAAATCAATAACATAACAAGTTCTAAAGTTGTCTCAGCCAGTTAAGATAACTTCATAAATAAATTTGTATAAATCCCATAAGAATCACCCTACAAATACTATATTCTTGGAAAGATCTATGAGTCTACTTTTCAATGTGACAAACGGTAAGTGAATTAAAGTTTCCTAGAAGAAGTTATGACAATTTTTCCACCAAGTGTCTATGTTGTCTAGTATGGTCTGAATCAATAGATTTTAAGGTAATTTAAAAAATACACCAATAAAAATGTAGGAAGAATTAAAGAACAAGCTATATATGCTTGGAAATTTCTTGAATTATAATTTCCAACAAAA
>JAOXJP010017840.1:0-31764 GCA_025762735.1 Platanus orientalis | reverse complement strand
CTCCCAAATTCCGATTTTTTATTTTTCCCATTAACTAAACTGAATCCCCCCTACCCCCCCCCCCAAAAAAAAAAAAAAAAAAGGTAAGAAAATTGCATCCAGAAAAGATACAAAGGCGATAGTAGATGTTATATTAAACGGAGATCAAAACAGTCAGCATCAGAGTAACCGTCTTTGGTGAATGTCCAATTGGCTTATAATTCAGTCCTCTAGCAGGAGAACCTTTATGATATCTTAGAATTTGACACAGAAGAGTCCCGGTGAAGTATCATCAAGAGTTCATGAACTTACTACACTCACAACAAATGTTATATTGGGCTGAGTAATAGTTTGGTAGAAAATTCTACCCACCAGTCTCTTGTACCTGCCTAGGTCTTCAAATACCTCTCGCTGGTCCAACAATTTAGTATTTGGATTCATGGGAGTAGCTCTTAGCTTGGCACCAAGCATCCTTTTAAAATCTAACACATTTTTTTTTTATGCTCAGACGAACTAAAGCCGTTCTTAGATCAAGCAATCCTAATACCAAGAAAAAACCTCAGTTAACCCAATTCATTTGTTAGAAAATGCTTCTGAAGATATCTCCTTAGGTTTTCAATCCTTTGACAATCACTTCGGTAATCACAATAGCATCATCATAAACAGCTAACAAAATAATACCTGAATGTTTTTTGGGATGATCACAGAGTGATCTGCATAATGTAAATCCATATTGAATAACCACTACACTAAATTTATCAACCCTAGCTCATAGGGACTGTTTTGGATCACAAATGGCTTTCTACAACTTGTGCACTTTGTCTGATTTCCATTGAGCAACAATCCTTGGCGGTTGCTCTATGCACACCTCTTTTTCAAGTCACCATGGTGAAAGAACTTGTTTTTCATGTCAAGCTGAAATAAATGCCAATTCTTATTTGTAGCAATAGAAACAAGAACCCAAATAGAGTTGAATTTCACAACTTTGGGGAGAAAGTCTTAAAACAGTCAATACCCATAGTTTGTGTATGCCCCTTTGCAACCAACCAAGCCTTCCGTGTTTCTGCACTTCTATTGGCTGATGGTTAACTGCATACACTCATCTACACCCAACTGCCCTTTCTCCAAAGGTAACCTCATAAGTTCCCGAGTATGAACTGCTGCCACTTCTTCCTTCACTACTTTTGTCCACCCAGCTTTGACAAAGAGCTACTTAACACAGCTCTAGGGGTGAAAGATAGTGATAATGCAAAGGTATGATAGGAAAGAGACAAGTGAGTGAAGATGAAATTAGAAATTGGATGCTGTGCCCAAGACCTGAAATCTCTATGAAGAGCAATAGGAATGTCATCATTACTTGGTCAAGCAGTAGGAGCAGTAGAGGAATAGCAGCTAGAGGAGAAGACTGTTGTATGGCTCTCCCATAGAAGAGATATTCTTCATAAAAAAGTGAAGATGATGACATCAGTTACCTTGTTGAGTTGGAGAATATCCATGTATATACTTGATGGGTGTTTTCTTCTTCTTTTTTTTGGGGAGGGGGGTCAAGAGTAATTCCTTGATAATTTGAGGGTCTAATTTAGCCATACCAAGATCCAGAATATCACAAAGCACACACATCTAAAGGCATGTGGAGAAAGAACAGAAAATGCTGATTGACCATTCAGAATTAATGAAGGCATCCAATTGATCATACAACACGCAATTAACATTGATAAAGTGAATAAAACACAATTAACACTGCACCTCCTTAGCAACTTTTTGAAACATTCATATGCAATAATGATGAATGAGAAACTTCAACTAAATGGCGGATATTTCTTCCAGAAATTCCATTTTCCTGAGTAGTGTTTGTACCGGAGGTTTGGTGCAAAACGTTAGTTAGAGAAAAGCAAAGCTTGTTATCACTAGATATATACTCTTTTGCATTATTAGAACATAAGGTAGCACACCTTATTACCATATTGAACTTGAATCTATCTGTGGAACTTTTTATTTGTTGGATAGATTCTATTTGGAACACTTGAAAATTTGGAAAATTTCATAACAATCTTTTATTAAATGTCACCATGTTGCATGAGATTAATTATCCACAATAGTGACAAAATATCTATAAACTGATAAACTTTGGACTCTTTAGTACTTTTTTTGTTTATGATAAGGAAATTTTACTAAGAAAGAAAAGGGAAACATGCATGAGAGATTCAAGATCCCTCCCCAAAGGACCTAGGCATTGACAGAACAAAAGATACCCGATAAACAGAAACAAGAGCATCCCAATCAAAAACCCAATTAGGAAATTTCACCTCATTAAACAAATTAGAAACATACACTGATGCGGAACAGTATAGGTGTTTTAATGGAATACAAAGAGAATAAATTTAGGACTTAAACAAACCAATTTTTGGGTCGGGAAATTTTGTAATTTTGATAGATTTGAGTAAAATTATAAAAAATACCCATGATGCTTGTTAGAAAATTGTGAAATTTTAGGTGTAGAACCTTATTTATAAAAGGAGTCTGGGGTTAAATTTTTAGCCACTTCTGACAAGATTTGGTTGGTCAATTTTATAAAGAATAGTCCAGGTATACCTTTATTATGAAATTTTTTGATATGAATCAGGAGTCTAATTAAACCCTAATGAAGAGGGGTTTTAACCAAGGGACCAAGGACTTTTGGAGCTTAGGTTTATGGGTAAAAACCCTATAAAGGAATCGAAGAAAAAGGGATTTTAGGGTGGGGCGATTTTCAAGGAATGCATTTGCACAATTCTGATTTCAGAAAATTAGCACTTGGAATATGTGAACTCCTATGGCTGAAAATGTTATTAGTTAAACTTGGGTTTCCAGTGAAAGCACCTATGAGTCTCTCTTGTGATAACAAGGATGTCATCAGCATTGCACATGATCTAGTGTAACATGTTAGAACTATGCAAATAGATTGACATTTCATCAAGGATCACCTTAAGTCAGGCTGCATATGCATGCCTTTCATTTAAACAAAGCATCAAGTGCAAGATGTGTTTACTAAAGACTTGGTGGTGCTTAATTTTCAAATCTTGTAGACAATCTGGGAATGTTGAATATCTATTCACTAGCTTGAGGGAGAGTGTTGAGATACATTGTATTGAAGGTATAAGTGTCATGTACACAGGCTATACTATACCATTTAGTATAAATCTAATATCTCATATATAAATAATATCTATTAGTGTAGAGAGACACTCTACACACATGTTTTCTCCATCTTTCCTCTCTTTTCTCTTCTTTTTCCCTTTTTTTTTTTCTTCTTGTTCTTCCTTACTCCTTCCATTAAACCTACACGAAGCACACTATTCAACTCATTTATCTAAATACAAGAATAACCTAATATATTGTACCCCCATATACATCATCACTCCCCCTCAAGCTAGTATATAAATATTGTACATACCTAACTTGTAAATCATCTTATTAAAACTAGGGCTACACAATTCTTTAGTAAATACATCGGTTAGCTGATCTTCAATCTTCACAAAGGGAACGCAAAATTTGCTTGGTTTGTAATTTCTTCCTTAGGAAATGACTGTTAACCTTAACATGTTTCGTTTTGTCACGCTAGACTGGATTTTGAGCAATGCTAATGGTGGCTTTATTATTGTAGTATAGTCATATGGGATCATGAGATTGGAATCCCAACTCTCTTAGGAAGCCACGTATCCACAACATCTCACAAATCTCATGTATCATGGCTCGAAACTCTACCTCTACACTTGACCGGGTTACAATTGACTACTTTTTGCTACACCAAGATACAAGGTTACCTCCAACAAATGTACAATAGCCAGAAGTAGATCCTGATGAGGACATTAGGTCCAGGAGGTGTGGTCCGCTCTAGACTTACTTGAAAAGGCACAGGAGGGGTCCACCCCTTTTGTGTTTCAGCAAGAGCTTGGACTCAGAGAGCATACCCGAACATAGTCTTGAGGCCTGTGATTTTTTTCCTAGGGATTTTATTTTATTTTGAGACACGTGCATTGTTTCAATAGGATAGGATTTATTTTGTTTGGATTTTACACCATTATTGGGTTTATTTTATTTGGGCACATTATTTTCATGTATATATGTTCTAGTGAGGGGTAGGATGTAACGTCTTTTTCAGATTTGTTTGGGAAACCTATTTTGGTCCCAATTTATTTAGGTAGGGGTATTTATGTTCTTTTACATAGCGATTTAATGTATTTAGGAGTGTGGGCTTATAAAAAGGAACCACACACGATCAAAGAGAGGAAGGAATGAGAAATTTTTTCTCTCATGTTTTGTAACTTTTGTTCTCTCTCTAAATCCTAATTCTCTTATCTCTTCTTTTACTCTGATCCCCCTTTTTTTTACTCTCTTTTTTTTCCACCATTTAGTTAATTTTTTTTATTTTTAAAATCATTGGTTCTGTTCATGTTCAGACCAGCCAGCAAAATAATCGACGCCATGTGTTCGATCCTTGGAATTTGCAAATAAGACTTGAAATGATTGTTCTTACCTCTGGGGCGGATATAAAGTGACCAAATTTGTGTTGTTTGGTTGTCGGATGAGAGAAAAATCGTCAGGCCAAGTCTTCCCTAGCAGACAACACATCCTAGGCAAGTTTCCAAAGAAATTTTCTCACTAAAATCAGTTCCTATCGCTATTTTTCTGGTAGTCATCATCAAGGCTATATCCAAGGAGATCATAAAAAAGAGAATAAAAAATTTTGGCTGAGATTTGGAATTATTGTAAGTAAATTTCTTCTCAAGGCTGGGAGACGAACTCGTGTTCACGAGTTCAGTTGAGAGAAAAAAAAGTTTTGTAACCCTTGAGCTATACCTGGTTCAACCAGGGTATGCAAAAAAAACCTTGTGTGGCCAAATTCTGTGTCCCCTTAAATTTTTGCAATAATTTAAACTAATTTTCTACTTTAGTTGGTTTATCTTTTATATTTTCTTAAGCGCTTCTTTATTATTTATTTTATTTGCTTAAGTTGAAAGCTGTTTAACATAGAATTGTTACTTAATTGATGTTTTTGGTTACTTGGTGTAAGTAGGAATCTGTTTATATTATTCAAAGCAAAATGACATTCAAAACTTGATTTCCTAGCACACACTTCACCTTATATGCATGCTACATCAGATTTGATATCAGAGCCTAAGTTAAGTTGTTAGGTTGCATTTAGGTGCAGTGTTGCATATAGGTTAGTTTCTACATTTAATTACATTTCATTGCATTTTATTCCATCTTGTAGAGTTTTGGCACTTTCATTATAAAGAGCCTAGTTTCCCTCTAGAGAGTCTAGAGTACTACCCCAAGTCCTTTTGGTGCATGCCCACATGATCTGGTTTGGATTATCACGTGAAGATGCCCCAAGGTGAAGAAAGTAGCTCTTAACTTACACAGTTACACAGGATCCAGCTTTTAAGGAATTATCAAATAGGATGGATGGAGTAACTAGAGACATGAAGACTAGCAATAAACACATGCAATTATGGCTAGATGAGATCCAAAGACACCTAATCTGCTCTTGTCATGAAAGATACCCAAGAAGGGAGAGTTCACCGTGATCAAATTCAAGACCACCATTCTGGTCAGGGGTCTTTTAGAGACCGTGGTAGAAGAACTTCAAGTCCTAAAAACGGGCCTGAGTCCAGGAGAGCCCCACTAAGGGGTAGATTTAGAGAGAGACACAAGACGAAAAACCCTGAGTGTGAGCTTGATTTAGAGTACGAGGATCATGAGGGTTTTAGAGAGCATCGATGGTAGAGAGATCGTAGAGACCCTAGAGACCTCGAAGAGACCGCTCTGAAGTCTATGAGGGTTGAGGCGACTATCTTTGATAGATGCTTGGATCCTAAGTACTTCTTGGAGTGGATTCGAGTGATGGACTAATACTTTGATTGGTACAAGATCTCACCTCACAAGAAAGTAAGGTTTGCCAAAATGAAATTAGTCGGGGCAGCTTAACTATACTGGGAGTTAGTTGAGCAACAGTTGGAGAATAAATATGAGAGAGCCATTTCTAGTTGGGCGGAGATGCAAGATAAGCAGCTCAAGGAGAAGTACGTGCCTCGCCACTATCAATGTAGACTTCTTGAGCAGTATCATGTAGTCCGTCAAGGGTCATTTAGCGTCACATGCTACATCATGAGATTCAATGAAAGTCGATTGAGATGTGGGGTCCGTGAGAGTCCTAACATGACTATCACTCGGTTTAAGATGGGACTCTGACCTGAAATATAAAAGGAGCTTATTCCCTATCATGTTACCACTTTAGAGTAGCTTTACAAGATAACGGAGGACATAGAGAGGTATGTGAGGCCAGTGGCTCCGCGACCTCTAGATCCTAGGCGCACTGATACGAGACCTGGAACCTCTTCTGATGTACCTACATCAGGTAAACCTCTACCTAGAGTAGGTCTTGGTCCTTCTAGACTTGGCCCAGTTCTCAATAAGGGTAAAGAAGTGGTTAGGGGTCGACCTAGAGACCCTGAGAAATGTTTTAAATGTGGGGGAGTAGGCCATTTGTCGAGGTAGTGTCCCACCCGTAATGAACATGCCTTTTTTATTGAGGACATTGTGGATGAGGAGCCCAAGGGAGAGCAGCCCATAAATGATGATGCGAGTGACATTTATGAGATTGTTGCTCCCGTTCAGGCACTGAGTGATGATGATGTAGAGGGGAGGATAACGGTCTAATAGTTATGAGGCCTTCCTATCCCACCTAGGTAGTGAGATGTTCTCTCACCCAATCTGTCCCAGAGGAGGATTAGCGAGGGACAACAATCTTTTGTATCTTTACCAAGTGGCGAGAAAAGCTGCAAAGTAATCATAGACAGTGGAAGCTGCATAAATGTGGTTTTTAGTGAAAATGTAAAGTGACTTGGACTCACCATTGCCCACCCTCAACCCTATCGAGTGTCGTGGGTTGATGTCTTGTCTATTCTAGTCACCCATAAATGTCATGTTTCTTTAGAGTTTGATCAATACAAGGACTAAATATGGTGTGACGTTGTGCCTATGGAAGTAGGACATATGATCCTTGGGCGACCTTGGCTCTTCGACACGAATGCCACATATAACAGGACCAACACGTGTGTGTTCGAGTTTGAGGGCAAGAAAATTAAGCTCACTCCCTTGCACCCAAAATCCTAGTCTAGAGGTAAAACTCAGTTAGTAAAGAGAAATGATGTGAAAGGTCCTCAAACAAAGACCTTGAACATTATAAGCCCTGAGGAGTTTGAGTAGGAGGTTCAAGGAGATGCGCCAGTGTTTGGGCTAGTAGCTATATCAGCGACTTTTGATCCTTTGTCCGAGTATATTTCTGATCTCTCGGCTGAGGTAAAGCCATTCATGAAAAAATTTGAGGAGATATTTCTTGAGGACTTACTAGATGAGCTTCCACCGATGCGTGATATTCAAAATGCAATTAATCTAGTCCTAGGAGTTACTCTTCCCAATCTACCTTACTATAGAATGAACCCAACAGAGCATGCAGAGTTAAAATGGCAAGTGGATAAATTAATGAGGAAGGGGTTCATCAGGGAGAGTATAGGTCTGTGTGCTATACTTGTGCTTCTCACTCCAAAGAATGATGGTTTTTAGAGGATGTGTATTGATTGTAGAGCCATCAATAAAATCATGGTACGCTATAGGTTTCTCATCCCTAGACTAGATGATATACTTGACATGATGGCAGGAGCCACTGTCTTTTCTAAGATAGATCTTAAAAGTGGCTACAACTAAATTTGCATTATACTTGAGGATGAGCGGAAAACTGTCTTCAAGATGAAAGATGAATTATACGAGTGGATAACCATGCCCTTTAGACTTTCAAATGCTCTAAGTACTTTTAGGAGGGTAATGACTCAGGTGTTGAGGCCCTACGTAGGGAAGTTTTTGGTGGTTTACTTTGATGACATCCTTATTTATAGTGCTAGTAGAGAGTCACACCTAGAACATCTGCAAAGTGTATATGAGATACTTTGTAGAGATTGTTTGCGAATCTTAAGAATGTTCATTCATGACGAACAAAGTGATCTTCTTAGAATTCGTAGTTTTTAAAGAGGGGATGAGTGCTAATCTTGAAAAGATCAAGTCTATAGTAGAATGACGTGAACCTACAAATATTCATGAGGTTAAGAGTTTCCATGGGTTAACAACTTTCTACAGGCAATTTATCTAGGGGTTCAACACTATCATGGCACCTATTACGGACTGCATCCGTAAATGTGAGTTTAAATAGACTAAATCAGTAGCTAAGACCTTCTAAGAGATTAAGTCGAGGATGATTGAGGCTCCTGTCATGCGACTCCCTGACTTTTCTAAGGTCTTTGAAGTTTCATGATGTGATGCATCTGATGTTGGGATAGGTGAAGTCCTGAGTCAAGAAGGATATCCTGTGGATTATTTCAGTGAGAAATTAAATGAAGCCAAACAAAAATATTCACCTATGACAAGGAATTCTATGCGGTTGTGCAGTCTTTACGCTATCGGCGACATTACTTACTACCGCAGGAGTTCATCCTGTATTCTAATCATGAGGCTCTAAGATATTTGGGTTCTTAGAAGAAACTGAGCTCAAGACATGCCAAATTGGTAGAGTTTCTTCAAGAGTATACTTTTGTATTAAAACATAAGAGTGACACGTTTATGTATACCTCATACTTCAGTAAGGGACTTTCTGATTTGGGAGATGTATGCAGATAGCGTAGTTGGCCACTTTGGTCGAGATAAAACCATTGTTCTAGTAAAGGATTGTTACTATTGGTCTAATTTGAAAAGGGATATGACAAGAGTTATAGAGCAGTATTGTACTTATCAATTGGTAAAATAAAGGAGACAGAGCCTAAGATTATATACTCCTTTGTTAGTACCTCACACCCCTTGGCAGGACGTGAGTATGAACTTCGTGTTAGGCCTTCCTCGTACCCCGAGGTAACATGATTCCATTATGGTTGTAGTTGATCGTTTTTCTAAGATGGCCTATTTCATATCATGTGCCGAGATGTCAAATTTGTCAGTTATTTCTGGAAGACATTATGGAAGTTAATGGGTACAAAGCTACAATTTTCATCTACTTATCATCCTCAGACTAATGGGCAAACTGAGGTGGTAAACAGAAGTCTTAGGTCATTTTTGAGATGTCTGATAGGTGATCACCTTTGGTCATGGGATAGTGTTTTGACTACAACAAAGTTTGCATATAATAGTTCAGTCAATAGGTTGATAGGTATGAGCCCATTTCATATAGTTACAGGTTATATACCTAGAGCTCCTATAGACCTTATTCCCATGTCTACATCCCATAAGACGTCTGAGTCTGCATCTGCATTTATATCACATATTCATGCATTACACCAGGAGATTAGGTGTAAGATTTCTATGAGCAATGAACGATATAAACAATCTGCTAATTTGCATCGAGTGCACCGGGAGTTTCAGATTGGTAACCATGTTATGGTTAGATTCCGCCTTGAGCGATTACCTTCGGGGGTTGTGCGGAAGTTGTATGCCAGAAGCTCTAGGCCATATAAAATATTGAATAAAGTTGGACCTAACGCATATATTTTGGATATTCCGATTAATTTAGGGATTAATTTTACTTTTAATGTAAATGATTTTGTTCCCTATCATGGCCATTCTATACTTGTTTTCAAGCCTTATGCAGATACCCATGCTTCAGACCATCAATCTTCACAGCCAATACCACCACTTCCACCAGTTTCAGAACAGAGGGAGGAAATTGAGGCTATCCTTCCTTATCAGATCATTTCCACTAGATGAGGAGGTTACCAGAGATACCTTGTCAAGTGGAAACACAGGCCAAAGATTGATAACACATGGCTCACAAAGGAAAAGTTGCAGCAGTTGGATCCAGATATACTTGAGAGATACCACAATGCTATGGCGTCAGAGGTGACTTCTTCCTAGAAGGGGAGAGTTGATGAGGACATTAGGTCCAAGAGGTGTGGTCCGCTCCAGACTTACTTGAGAAGGCACAGGAAGGGTCCACCCCTTTTGTGTTTCAGCAAGAGCCTGGACCCAGAGAGCATACCCAAACATAGTCTTGAGGCTTGGGATTTTTTTTCTAGGGATTTTATCTTATTTTGAGACACGTGCATTGTTTCAATAAGATAGGATTTATTTTGTTTGGATTTTACACCATTATTGGGTTTATTTTATTTGGGCATATTATTTTCATGTATATATGTTTTAGTGAGGGGTAGGATGTAACGTCTTTTTTAGATTTGTTTAGGAAGCCTATTTTGGTCCCAATTCATTTAGGTAGGGGTATTTATGTTCTTTTGCATAACAATTTAATGTACTTAGGAGTGTGGGCTTATAAAAAGGAACCACACACAATCAAAGAGAGGAAGGAATGGGAAATTTTGTCTCATGTTTTGTTTTCTCTTTTCTCTCTCTAAACCCTAATTCTCTCTTCCCCTACTCTTTTCCCTTTACTCTCTTTTCTTCCCTACCATTTAGTTCTTAATTTAAAAAAAAAAATCATTGGTGTTGTTCATATTCGGACCAACCAACAAAAGAATCGACGCCAATCGTTCGATCTTTGGAGTTTGCAAATAAGACTTGAAATGATTGTTCTTACCTCCGGGGCAGATCTAAAGTGACCAACTTTACGTTGTTTGGTTGTTGGATGAAAGAGAAATCGCTAGGCTAAGTCTTCCTAATGCAACATACATGTAAGATAGTATGTGCACAGGAGATAGGAATAAAATTATTAAAGTAATGAAGAAAATAAACAAGATTCCTACTTGTATAATTCAAACCCAAATTCATGTGGTTCTTTAAGTTATATTCAACATGTATGTGAGGAATTAGGGTATACAAGTAGTAAACAAATAAAAGACCTTAATCATATATTAAAGTATCTAACTTAATTTAGGGATTTATGAATTTTACACATGCTGTTCAAAAATCTGATGACATAAAAGTATACTAAAAGTGAACAAAATATGAGAATAAAGAGGGGAAAATAATAACCAGACAAAGGGGTTTTCTTGGGAACTAATTAATATATGTAGGAGACTTAATTAGGGTTCAATACAATATGTTTGGGCAAATAATATACTCAGGAATTTAGCAATCAGCCTCTTAGCATATACCAAATAACCACCAATAACCCTACTTTAATTGAATTTGAAAGAAATATTAATTAGAAGGATTAAGACCTGATCTTGATGTAATTTACTTCATTGAAATCTTCTAGCATGTGGGCAATCAGTGTCAAGTATCTAAGTGGCCGAAAGTTGAAGATGAAGCGTCAAGTATCTAATAGTGGCCGAAAGTTGAAGATGGAAGAAGATCTCAAACAATGCCCAAAATCAGGTGGTGCCGTCAACCCTTAGAAAACTCAACCTTGGGTTTTATTTCAAAGAGATTTTTCTGCAGGTAGTGGGCAAGGTGTGTGTTGCCCAGGGGTCTACTACCCCCTAGAAAACTCCCATCGAACAAAGACACTACTGTTTGGGAGTGGTAGAGAATCTCCCAATATATGTTTTCAGCCCTGTTTCACGCCTGGTGTAGAACAATCCATGTTGGACTCATGATTGATGAAATCAATGCTACTGGATGAACACCTAGGGGGATCGTTTAGATTTCTGGGAGACACTAAAGGTGCTGATTTGATCAAAGATGTGGTAGACTGAAGCTGCTACTCTGCTAGGTGATATTCGAAAGCTGCTCAGAAGCTTGTTTAATGCTTGAGATTGAGTAAACTCACAAGAGCTTGATTGGAAGTAATTTTTTATGCTGCCTCTCCTTCCTAATAGGGTCGTCCAGGGGTGTAGAACACCCTGGAGGTGTTGATTCAAACCAACGATTGGTCCTATGTTGCTGCTAATAAATCTCGTCCAACCTATCCATCAAGCTGAGGTCATGCCTGTAGTTGATACCAGTCCATGGAATGCATCCAAATCTGAAAATTTTAGCAAGTGATGGCTAGATTTTGTGTCGTCCCTGCCTTGGGAATCTTCTGGGTGTGCTGAATTGAACCAAACTTCAAGCACCAAGTGATGGTGTTCAAACTTCTACAGGTAAGGGGTCTTTAGCAACAATAAAATCAGTAAAAGGAAAATTAAAACATGAAGAAAAAGATTGTGAAACCTTTAACCCAAAGGAAGGGAGTGGCCTCCACCACCAGCGTTAAACTAGGTGAGGGCCTAATCTCATTATAGGGTTTTGGTGCTCCAGGTCTCCATGACAAGGAAGAAGAAGAGAGTTTCAATTTCTAATTTCATAATTGTATTCCGTCCCTAAATTTCTGGTCGTGGGGTTATATTTATACCCCCCACGGCTAGGGTATTACAAATAAGAATCCCCCATGGACTAAAATATCTCTACACTCCCACTACAAATACCAAAATCACCCTCTACTAAAATAAATGTCATAACAGACCCCAACTAAACACATAGAGACGAAACTATCCTCAAAATTATGGATCCCCCTTTATAAGGGGCACAAACACATGTAAAAATAAATAAAGCAACTAGACTAAAGAAGAAATAGACTCCAATAGACACCCATCTCTCTCTCAGCCATGATGTCCTCATCACTTCCCTAGCGGATAACACATCCTAGGCGAGTTTCCAAAGAATTTTTCTCACCCAAATCAGTTTCAATCGCTATTTTTTTTGCTAGTTATCATCAAGGCTATATCTAGGAGATCATAAAAAAAAAAAAATCAAAATTTTTGGCTGAGATTTGGAATTATTGCAAGTAAATTTCTTGTCACGGTTGTGAGACGAATTCATGTTCACGAGTTTGGCTGAGAAAAAGAAAAAGGTTTTGTAACCCTTGAACCAAACCTAGTTCGACCAGGGTAGGAAAAAAAACCTTATGTGACTAGATTCCATGTCCCCTTGTGTCCCCTCAGATCTCTACATTAATTTAAACTAATTTTCTAGTTTAGTTGGTTTGTCTTCTATATTTGCTTAAGTGTTTCTTTATTCTTTATTTTATTTGCTTAAGTTGAAAGCTGTCTAACATAGAATTGTTACCTAATTGATACTTTTGGTTACTTGGTGCAAGTAGGAATCTAGTTTCTATTATTTAAAGCAATGTAACATTCTAAACTTGATTTCCTAGCACACACTTCACCCTATATACATGCTGCATCAGATTCTCTATCATCCACGAATCCCATCCAATTTGCATCAGTGAAAGGCTTAACTTGGAGATCATGTTTTCTATGGTATAATAAATACGTATGGTGTACTCACCTATACAATTTCTCTTAAATCTCTCTCTCTTCTCTCACTTCTCCTTTCTTCTCTCTTCTCTCCTTCTTCTTCCCCTTTTTTATCTACTTCTTTGCAAATATGCATACTTCATAAAATAGTTTCAATTTGGTATCAGAGCAGGAGGAAGTTCTTGTCGAAATATGACTTGCTAGACAGAAAGTAGGGTTGACGTCAGCTGAGGTTATACATGGTGTCAGACCTCGAAATTTCATCAATGAGTAGATCATGATTTATTGGTAATTACCAACATTTTTTACAAATTTTTGTGATGCTAGGAAGTATGTTTTTTAAGATTTTTGGTGAAAAGTTTGAAAAATTTTAGATTCGAAAATTTTATTCAATTTGATCAAGTGGATGGGTTATTTTTTCATAAGGATTCAAATGCAACAAGTCTCACTCGAGTTGATTAAGTGTTGAGGGAGCAACACGTTTTTTGTGGAGTTAGGAATACTTATATGACTACTTTTTATTATTATATTCTCTTTTTTAGTAGACAGGATACAATGGTATATAAGCCCATACTATAGATGATTGAAATACCCTCATTTTGTATCCATGTACCATATAGAGTAACACTCCCCCTCAAGCTAGGGAATAGATATCTCGCATTCCCAGCTTACCAATTAAACTTATAAATTGTGATGTACTAAGTCCCTTGGTAAATAGATCCACTAGCTAATTATGAGTCGGAATAAAAGGTTTGCAAACATGTCTCTTCTTGAGATGGTCCTTGATGAAGTGCCTATCAACTTGCACATGTTTGGTATGATCGTGCTGCACAGGATCATGTATAATACTGATTGCAACTTAATTATCACAATAGATTCTCACAGGTCCTGTGACAACCCACTTTAAAGAGTAACATTTTTAACCATAGGAATTCATAAATACCATGGGCCATAGATTTGAATTTAGCCTATGCACTAGATCTCGCTACAACAGATTGTTTCTTACTCCTCTAGGTTACTAGATTTCCTCCAACAAATGAGCAATAGCCAAACGTAGATCTTCGGTGTGTCAAGAAGCCAAACTGATCGGCATCGGTATATACCTCGATCTGATGATGACTATTCTTCTGATAAAGGATTCCTTTGCTTGGACATCCCTTCAAATATCTGAGAATCCTGTATGTTGCCTCCATATGGTCTTGGGTAGGTGTATGCATGAATCAACTTATGACATTAACGGCATATGTGATGTCTGAACGGGTTAGGGACAAATAAATAAGACGCCCCACTAGCCTTTGGAACCTTTCTGCATCAATCAGTCTGTCATTGTCATTTTCTTTCAGTCTGTGATTTACCTCAATAGGAGTAGTACATGGTTTACAAGCCTCCATACCAAACTCTTTCAAGAGATCTAGTATGTACTTCCATTAAGAGAGAAATATGCCTTTACCTGATGTGGCAACTTCAATTCCAAGAAAGTACCTCAAGAAACCAAGATCCTTGATCTCAAACTCTTTGACGAGATTACTTTTGAGGTGTTTGACCTCATTTTCATCATTCTCAGTCACCACAATATCATCTACATACACAATTAAAGCCGTCATCTTGGGACCTTGTCTCTTTATAAATAAAGTGTGATCAGCTTGTGCTTGTTTATATCTAGATCAGATCATAGAAGCCCGAAACCTTTCAAAGCATGCACGAGGCGACTGTTTCAATCCATACAAGGCCTTTTTAAGTTTGCAAACTTTCCCTTGAGCTTGTGGCAGACGAAATCCAGGTGGGGTGACCATATACACTTTTTCCTCTAAGTCTCCATACAGAAATGCATTCTTCACATCAAATTGTAGAAGAGGCCAATTCTGGTTTGCAGCAAAAGAGATGAAAACTCTGATTGAGTTAATTTTTGCTACAGTAGCAAAAGTCTCCTGATAATCAATTCCAAAAGTCTGAGTGTACCCTTTTGTGACCAATCTTGCTTTATACCTCTCCACAGATCCATCTGACTTGTACTTGATGGTAAACACTCATTTACAGCCAACTAACTTCTTTCCTTTAGGAAGATCAACTAGTTCCTACATATTGTTTTTTTTCTAGCGCCATCATTTTGCAGTTTTCCATTGGGTTCTTTTAATGCCTTAAATGCACAGCGAGGAACAAAAGTAGACAAAGCCACAAAAAAACACGAAACGTTGGAGATAAGGTATTGTAAGACATAAAGTTTGACAAGGGATGTTGTGTGTAGGACCTTACACCATGGTTAAGATAATCAGAACATTGAGAAGGGGAAAGTGAAGATGTGCAGACATTACCTGAATTAGGAATGGGTTCTAAAGTTGACTCTTGGAGAGGGTTATGAGAAGTTAAGTCTTGTGTACCTCCTTCTTCTTGCTCTCCATGTTTTTTTCTTCTCGTGTACACTTTAACACTGACTCCCCCTTGTCCATCAAAATGATATGAGGGGACAAAAATGGGGACAGGTAAGCGTAGCTCTTCATCACCAGATACTTGCTCCTTCTGAAGAGATGTCTCCCTTGAAACAAAGAACGATACAAATTAAAAAAATTTGACATCATGAGACAAAAAAAATGACGAAAGGGTGGATGAAAACATTTGTACCCTTTTTGATTGACCTCATAACCCAAAAAGACACATTTAAGTGCCTTAGGATCTAATTTGGTACGATTAGGTTGAGAAACATGGATATAACACACACAACAAAAGGTTTTAGGAGGTAAGGGAAATAAAGGTGAACCAGGCATAAGAATAACATTTAACTAAAAGGTCTTAGGCACATTCATGGTGAACATGATGGTTCGTGCAATTTCTAACAAATGGTGGTTCTTCCTTTCAGCTACCCCATTCTATTTAGGAGTGCTTAAACACGTGGTCTGGTGAACAATTCCAAACTCATCAAGGAATGAAGAAAAATCAAGGGAAATGTACTCCCCACCATTATCAGATCTGAAAATTTGAATTTGTGTATTGAATTGGGTAGAAACCATAGAGTGAAAGGATTTAAATGCCGCAAACACATCACTCTTATGGTTTAACAAGTAAACCTAGGTAGTCCGAGAATAATCATCCACAAATGTCATAAAAAATCTAAAACCAGAGAGAGAAGTAGTAGGACCCCATACATCATAATGCACAAGTTGAAATGAGAGGGAACATTTATTTTTATTACTGATTGGATAAACAGATCTACAATGTTTATCCAATTAACAAGGTTCACATAACAAATTGAAATTTGAAATGGACAAGTGAGGAAACATTTTCCTTAAGACATAAAAAGATAAATGACCCAAGCGGCGATGCCAAGTAAGCAACTCATTTGATTTGGGAGAAACATCCCTCTTTATTGCAAACGAAGTGACTAGTAACTATGAATCCAAGAGATAAAGACCATCCTTCTCATGCTCCAAACCAGTTGTCTTCTTCATCACCATGTCCTGAAACACACAATGAGTTGAAAAGAAAAGAACACAACAGTTAAAGCTTTTGGTAATATGACTAAATGACAGAGGATTTAAAGTGAAGTTAGGAAAATTCAAGACAGATGATAGTTGTAAACTAGGAGTGGTAGGAATGTTCCCTTGGCCAGCAATAGAAGAAAGAGATCCATTTGCGATACGGACCTTATCTCTGTACGAACAAGTCTGATAAGAGGTGAAGATGGAGGACATACCAGTTACATGATGAGAGGCTCTTGAATCTATTATCCAAGAGCAAGAAGGACTGGAAGTAGATGCAGACAAGGCTGATGCAAATGCACCTGAATAGGTAAATGAAGACGTTGGCCCAGTGGAAAAGTGATCTAGGTGAAACAAATTGGCGGAATGTCTCAATCTCATCTCTCGAGAGACTACCCTTTGTGGAACCTGAGGGCATAGAAATGGATGAATTGGGTACCATCTCCGTGTTGGTAGAAGAAGTTGAGTTGGCAGTTATACGATTACCACCAAGCCAGCCACCACCCCGACTACTACCTGATCCTCCATGCTGGAAGCCGAGGGTGGGTAAATCATGTGGGTGCCCATGAAGTTCCCAACATTGTTCCTAGGTATGTCTATATCGACCACAGTGGTCACATTTTAGTTTATCCCTATCCTCAGATGAAGGCATGGATCTCCCACCACGATCATGCTATGAATTTCCACCTCTGCCTCCTTTGATGGACGTGGAAACAAGTGCAGATTTTTTAAAAGTAAGAGGTAAATTCATCACTCTTTGACGCCTTTCCTCCCTATGAACATGGGCATATACTTCATTCAATGAGAGTAAGGGATTTTTGGCAAGAATTAGACCTCGAACTTGTTTGAACTCAGAGTTGAGGCCGGCTAAAAACTCAAAGATATGTATATTTTCCACATGCTTCTTGTATTCAATAGTGTCCTTCACACACATTAGACGATAGGTGGTATAGTGTTCCAATTCATCTCATATCTTTCGCAATGAGCCATAATAGATAATAAGTGGTTGCCCATTTTGCTTGAATTGAGATATCCGTTGACGTAATTCATACACTTTGGCTATGTCCAAGTTTAGAATACGATTTGGCCAAGACATCCCAAATTTGATATGCAATCTCCAAGAAAAGGTAATGATCACTAATTTCTGGTTTCATGGAACTGAGCAATCAGCCCTTCACCATAGCATTCTCAGTTTTCCTTCTCCAATATTTTGGGTCTTTCTTATCCGGTTTCTCAACCTCCCCCATTAGATAATCTTCTTTGTCTTTGCTTTCAATATAAATGAGAACCGACTTAGACCAAGTCAAGTAATTGCTGCCATCGAACTTGACAGTGGTAATTTGTTGGGTAGTCAACTCCTTAGCAACCATAAATGTTTCAATTTCCTTTGTGCTAGTTTCACCGACTGGAGGAGGATTGGATTTCTGATGATCTTCAACCATCTCCAAACAAAGCCACAATCTCAAAGCATCACAATGGGAAATCAGTAGATCAACAAACACTCAGTACCAGACAAAAATGAGAGGGCCCAAAAATCTAATGTCAACCCCTGTGTACACACGTTAATCACAAAAAAAAGGCCAAAGACTCCACACTTGAATCACATACCTTTAGATATACTCACAATCCATACCAAATAACAACAAAACATGTGTGTGCACAGCTTGATGCACTATCCATAAAAAAATCGTCTGGAGAGAAAAACAGGACCTGATGGCAACCTGGGAGCAATGTTTCATTCATTGCAACTTCAAAACACAACCATTCTTCATGAGACTTGGTGTGTTAGCTTCAGCATCTTGGGAGGCCCAAATCGAACCAAAAAACCTTCCAAAAATCTTCCGGATTAATTACAAATCCCGAAAATCGAAATCATGGTCTTTTTTTGAAAATTAGAAAAACCTTAGTTGTTGATGTCGATTGCAACTAATATTGGTACCAAAATTCTTCTAAAATCATGGTCTCTCAAAATCAGGAAAGAAGTGCCATTCTCTAAGATGTCCGTACGATTGCTGACGTTAACCCTAGGACAACTGATGTCAGCAGCGAGGTACAGCTAGCCTCTCAGTCACTTTCCTTGCTTTAAAACCTGCTCTGATACCAACTTAGCTTTGGTATTAGCCTGAGAAAGAAAGGATTAAGGAAGAAGATAGAGAGAGAGAGAGAGAGAAAAGAGAGAAGAGAGGGAAGAACCTAGGTTGTTTGGGATGAATGTGTTCGTATGAGTTAAGGTTACTCATACGACTACTCTTTATTATTATATTCTCTTTATTAGTAGACAAAATACAATGGTATATAAGCCCATACTATACATGACTGATATACCCTCATTTTGTATCCATGTACCATATACGCTAACACTTCACTCCATGCAGCCACATATTGCCAACAATTATTTGTTCTTACCTACAACTAATGCGATCTGGAAATCTGTGATGAAGTCTTATTAAAAGAGAGGTAATAAGGCTCACATGTATGATTTGCACCAAAAGGTATCCTAGTAAAGACAGGGAGATCAACCTATGGTTGTATACTATTCCACACTTCGTAGTTTGTGGGAGGAGATCGACTTCTATAAGACATTCAAGGCTCAATGCATTGATAACGCAACATTATACAATCATGAAGTAGAAGAAACTCGTATCTTCGAGTTACTAGTTGGCTTACACCTAGACTATGAACCTATGTGTGTGTAGATACTTGCCAAAGATCCCCTTCCTCCTTTGGATGAGGTTTTCTCATATTTGTTGCAAGAGGAGTGATGCGACAACTATACATTGGCTAGAGAGGAGATACCCTCTTTGGAAGCCCAAGCTTAAGCCTTAGGGAAATTGGAGGAAGAAGCCTTGTTGTCCCACTTAATTTAGCCTTTATTTATACATTTTATGGTGTCTTTTAGTTGATTTTATGCATGGGAAGGGTTCTTATGTAATAAGGCATTCAGCCATGGGGGGGGGGGGGAGGGGTTGATATTTATAGAAGTTTGTGTTTTTGTAAGACTTAATGTATAGAGGGCAGGTCGTACAACACCTCTTATAGGGATATTTTGGAAACCAAATTCAATTAGGAATTTGGGTTTTATAAAACCCACGACTTGGCAGGTAAGAGAGGGATTTTTGGATTGAAATAAAATTGGTGTTTAGAGTTAGAGGCATCCATCAGTGGAGCTCTCCTTATTCCCTTTTATCTCTCACAATTTTCAAGGTGAGTTTATCTCATTCTCTCTCTTCTTCTCTCTCCCATGATCCTATCTCTTCTCTCTTCATTCTTTTCTCTTCTAATTTCTTTCTTCTACATTATTTACTCTACACTTTTATGTTTTATTAAATTCTTTAATCAATTTTGCAAGATTTAATTCAAGAATCCTAGAGAAACCGACTTCTTTAAGTTCTTGAATCTGAAATTTTACAATGTACCATAAAACCACATCTTCTTCATCTTCAACCTTTGAAAACCCTAATTTTCTCTTACCCTTTTAACTTCTATACCTAACCAAGAGGAGTGTCATCCACACCCTGCGACAGTCATCCTATATCGGCCTTAAAGTTTTTGCACCACCAAAACACAAAACCCAATTGATTAGGTTCTTATGGCAGTCCATAATTTTTTTTTCTTTTTTTCCCTTCTTGTCATGAATAACATCCTTATCTTGTAGTGAGCCATGCGACAGCCTTAATGGGGCCCATTGTCCATGCTTGACCAAAGATTCGGTATCCCACGACTTAACACCCATACAAATCTTTGGGGCTCATGGTGACTAATGCAGAGTTATCTTCGAGAGCGATTGTACAATTTAGGGAAATTAATCAGCTGAGTACATGTATGAGTGAACTGGAAGACAGGATGAATGCTAAGTTTGAAGCTCTTCAAATCCAATTAGGAGGCATTGCAACAACTATCTCCAAGAAAGATGAATTAGTAAAGTCTCCAAACCAACAGATCAGTAGTGTGCAACTTGGTGAATCTTCTCACCAATTTCAGCACGAAGTGGTGCCACCTAGGAGAGAGCATATGGAGAGGGGAGGTTATCCGTGGCAAGAGTACCCTGATCGAGTTGACCATTACCTTGGTGTTGCCCAGTAGGAACTTGATAGGAATATGCGATTGGATGTGCCTGATTTTCATGGTGGTGGAGATTCTAACATCTTCCTTGACTAGGTACATAGTATTGAGTCGTTATTTGATTGGCATGACATCCCTGAGTGCAAGAGACTCAAGTTTGTAAAGGCATAGTTAAAGTGGATTGCCAGGTAGTGGTGGGATAATTATAAGGAGGAAAATCGTCATTTAGGGATATTTCAAAATTGGAATGATCTGAAGGCAGCAATGAGGTGTAGGTTTAAGATACTAGGTGCTAGGTAGAGGGCACACTTACAGTTGACATAGTGCAACATGGCACTATGAGTGTAGAGGAGTATATGAGTCGTTTTTACCACTTGGTAGCCTATGCGAGGTCAAAATGGGATGACGACATCATGATTGCACTACACCCTCAAATAGTAGCAGTATTATGCTATAGTCGTCTCTCTACATTAGATGATGCCATACATGTTGCATAGCAGGTGGAGGAGAGCTTAAGGGAAGTTCCCTACAGACGAGCTTTCATTGAGAATTCTTCATAAATCTCCAGTTAGGCCTCGGGATTTTCTACTGGTAGTACAGTCAGTAAGCCACAACCTAATGGCATTTCTACAGTAGCATTGAGACCAATTAGAGCTACTATGCCCCCTCATGTTCGAAATCTTAATAGTTCTGTGCAAAAAGGTCGAGGACCTTGTTTCAAGTGTGGTAAGTATGACCACGTTTCTACTCAATATCCTCAACGTGTTGTAGGCCTTTCAGATAAGCAACTCATGCATGAGGATGACCTTGAGGAGGAGATTTATACACTAGATAAGGAGATGATTGTTGAGGCAGAGTGTACCCTAAAGGATGAGCGGAATGATCCTGATTACAGGCCTGCGTGTGTTTTATGTTCCGTCTTGACTACCCAAGAAGGATGAGGATTGACGCCGCAACAACATTTTTTAGACATAGGTTAGATACAACGGTCAATTATGCTCTTTAGTGATTGATGGAGGTAGTTTCACAAACATAGTATTTGAGGAGGCATGTAAGAAGTTTGGCTTAAAAACGGAACCCCATCTAATCCCATATAAAGTGGCATGGGTCAACAATACAAATCTCAAAGTCAGCGAGAGATATCTTGTTACTTATTCCATTGGGAACTTACATGATCAAATTCTTTGCAATATTTTTCCCATTAAAGTGTGTCATCTACTACTTGGAAGACCGTGGCTATATGACAAGAAAACCCAACATTGCGGATTCAAGAATATATATTATTTTCAGTATGGTAGAAAGAAGATGGCCATGGTTCCTTGCCAAGATGTGCTTAACTTGAAGTTGAAGAAGACCGCGAGATCCTACATACTACATCGTGTATCCAGTGGAGGAGATGACATTTTTGGTCCACCCCCTAACTCAATAGGGTTGAGTTCTTGTCAGGGGAGGAAGGAGTTGATGCGGCGCTATACATTGGCTAGAGAAGAGATACCCTCTTTGGAAGCATAAGCTTAAACCTAAGAGAAATTGGAGGAAGAAGCCTTGCTGTCCCACTTAATTTAGCCTTTATTTATATGTTTTACAGTATCCTTTAGTTGATTTTATGCATGGGAAGGGTGTTTATGTAATAACGCATTCAGCCATGGGGGGGTGAATTAATATTTAGAGAAGTTTTTACCTTTTTTTTAAGACTTTATTAAGTGTAAAGAGGGCAGGTCATACAACACCTCTTATAGGGGTATTTTTTGAAAACCAAATTCAATTAGGAATTGGGGTTTTATAAAACCCACGACTAGGCATGTAAATGAGGGATTTTTGGATTGAAATAAAATTGGTGTTTGGAGTTAAAGGCATCCATGACTAAAGTTGTCCTTATTCCTTTTTTTCTCTCACGATTTTCAAGGTGAGTTTTTCTTTCTCTCTCTTCCCTCTCCCGCGATCCCATGTCTTCTCTCTTCATTCTTTTCTCTTCTAATCTTATTCTTCTACATTATTTATATTACACTTTTCTGTTTTATTAAATTCTTTAATCAATTTTGCAAGATTTTATACAAGAATCCTAGAGAAATCTATTTCTTTAAGTTCTTCTAAAATTTTACAACATACCATAAAACCACATCTTTAACTTTTAAAAACCCTAATTTTCTCTTACTCTTTTAACTTCTAAACCTAACCTTAGACTGTCTCAACTATTTCCCCCAATTCCCATTCAAGAAACCCTAATGCTTTAAAGTTTTACCCAAGGTATCATCCAAAAAATCTTGTCATCCAATCAAGAAAATATTTTTTTTGAGTTTCTTTCAAGAAAACCTAAGAGGAGTGTCATCCACACCATGCGGCAGTCATCCCATACCAGTCCCAAAGTTTTCGCACCACCAAAACACAAAACCCAATTGATTAGATTCTTGCGGCAACCCATAATTTTTTCCCTTTTTTCCCCTCTTGTCATGAATAACATCCCTATCTTGTAGGGAGCCATGCGGCAGCCTTAGTGGGCCCATGGTCCATGTTTGACCAAAGATTCCCTATTCCAACCAAAACCCATAGGATCTAACGCTTCTCTCTCTTACATTTTCTCCTCTTTCTTAACCCACGACCTAACACCCATATCAGTCCATATTTCTCTCTTCATCCCCACGACTGTAACCTTCTAATAACCCATCTTTGTATATTCTTCTCGTGATTCTTGGTCTAGTATCTCTTCTCCTTTTCTTTAATTCAAGAATTCTTTTCTTGATTATCTTTCTTTAATTCTTGATTTCGTTTTAATTGAATTCTTGAAATCCTTTATTTCACTTCTTGTAATCCCACCATACTTCCTAGTAGGACCCTAATTCTTGGGTATCCTACATCAAGGAGGATCGTAGACATCTTATGGTTCCACCACAATAGTCTTTGATTGGTTGGATATTAATATCCTCTTCTCAATGTGGGAGATGTGGTTCCTCTTGTGGTTGGGGTGGTGGAGGTGGATCTTTTAAGGACAATAGAGACAAACTGAAGTATGAACACTGTGGTTGCTCCAAACACACAAAGGAGATGCGTTGGGGTCATCATGGTAGACCTTAATAGGACTTTCAGGGTCATCCATAGCATATTTCTTTCTCTCGTGGTGGCCGAGAAGGCTTTCATACTCAGACCAGATCTAGTGCCCATTCAGTTACATCTTTTACAGAGTCAATCCCTAATTCCATGCCTTCTTCATCCATTGACACTCTAAGCTTCTCTCAGGATCAAATTAAGGCTCTTCGTCATTTTATGGCTAGTTTAGAGGCATCTCTATCTACTTCCACTTCACTCAGTCAGGTACATCAACCTTTGCTCTCAGTGCTTCTGTTACTACCCCTAGTCACTCTTGGATCATTGATTCAGGGGCTTTGGATCATATGATGGGTATATCTTCCTTTTTTCATCGTATTTTGTTTGTTCTGGGAAGGATAAGGTCAAAGTAGCTTATGACTCTTATTCTCCCACTACTGGTAAGGGTTTTATTTCCATGACTCCCACCTTACCACTCACCTCTGTCCTTCATGTGCCCAATTTCACATTGAATTTATTATTTGTGAGTCATCTTACCAAATCCTTAAATTGTTGAGTAACTTTCCTTCTCACTGTGTATTTCAGGACTTGGAGACGAGGATGATATTTGGTAAAGGCATGAGGAGAATGGCTTGTACATACTTAACAATGCTCCCCATACAGCTTCTTTCATTCAACAATTTAGTCATCTATGAATAAAGAAGAATTGGATATGAATAAAGGACAACTCATCCAACTCTGTCTCACTTCATCAATGCCGTCAGTGCTTGGGCTATCTATCTTTTTCTCTTCTTCGTTCCTTGTTTCCTAAGTTATGTTTAGAGTCTAGTGAGTTTAGATGTGATTCCTGTGAATATAGGAAACATTGTAGGAGTTCTTACCCACTAAGTATGAATAAAAGTACTTCTTTATTTGAAATCGTTCATTTTGACGTGCGGGGACCTGCTCCCTTTACTTATTTGTTTGTCTATAGTTATTTTTGTCACCTTTGTGGATGATTTCTCTCGTTGTACTCGGGTTTACTTGTTGAAATAAAAAAGTGATGTTTTCTTTAATTTTGTATCTTTTCACAAGATGGTTGAAACCCAGTTTGATGCAAAAATTAAAGTACTCTGCAGTAGTAATGGGGAAGAATATCTTTTTTATGCTTTTGTTTCTTATCTTGATTAGTGTGGTATTGTACACCAAACAACTTGTCTTGGAACCCTCAAACAAATTGGGGTGGCCGAGTGGAAGAACAAACACATCTTGGAGATTGCTCGGGCATTTATATTTGAGATGCATGTTCCCAAAACTTTTTGCGTTGATGCAATTCAAATTATTGCATTTTTTATGAACCGTTTACCCACTCAGGTTCTAGGGTATAAATTTCCTATTGAAGTTGCTAGTCGAACTACTACATTGTTTCCTATCCTCCCCTAAGGTATTTGACTGTATCTGTTTGTACATGTTGATAAATTCTCATGGTATAAACTTGATCCTAAAGCTCTAAAGTATGTTTTTTTGGGTTATTTTCTATCTCAAAAGGATACAAGTGCTATCATCCATCCTCTCGCAAGAGGTTTGTCACAATCAATCTCACTTTTCATGAGAGTCTTATTTTTCCTCTCTGGGACGTCTCATTCTAATGGGGAGCAAGTTGATGTAGGTGATGGAGACAATTCCACCCCTCTACCAGTAACTATAGATCAAAATATCGAGATCAGATAGGGTTGATCCCAATCCGATTCATGTCTGGATCGGCTGATCCTTGAAAGGATCGGACGATCCAAGATTACAGGAATTTTTTTAAAAATTTGGCTCGAATCGGCCGATCCCGATCCGGACCAATCTGACGCCGATCCATCTAATCCAACCGATCCGGCTTACCGATCTTGATTCACCGATCCAGGGCCAATCTGCTGCTAAACCCGATCCAACCCAGGATTCGGAATCAGACCCAGTGGATCCCGATCCTATTTGGCCAATCCTATGCCAAATAACTACCTTCTTTTATGATCAGGGTACTTGGCTGGAGGCTGTTGATGGTCAGGGGGAGCAGAAAGAACAATAGTTGCAATTTTATAAACAGAGATCAAAAGAAGTCACCATTGAAGGCCCTTATGGCCCTTCCCATAATATCTCTTTAGCTCTACGTAATTCTTCTAGTTCTCCTTCTCCCTTAGTAGATGAAATGGACCTTCTTGTTGCTCCAAGGAAAGGTGCTTGTTCGTATGTTAAATATATAATTGTATCTTATTGCCTTAAGGAAAGATGCTTGTTTGTGTGTTGAATATCTAATTGCAAATTATGTGTCTTACAGTGCCTTGTCTCCTACTTGTTCATTTTCTATTGCATCGTCTTTTGTTTTTTACTCTTAATAGTGTGTCCAGAGCTTTGTCTCAACCTAAGTGGAATGACGCTATGGAAGAAGAGATGTGGGCTTTGGAAAATAACAACACTTGCGGAATTGTAGTTTTTTTGAGGAATAGAGAACCAGTTGGATGCAAATGGATTTTCACAGTTAAGCTAAAACCGGATAGTAGTGTGGATCGACACAAAGCTAGATTGGTTATAAAAGGATATACAGAGTTGACTACCAGGAAACATTTGCTCCCGTTGCGAAGATGAGTTCTATTCGTGTTCTCCTCTCATTAGCTGCCAATCAGGGTTGGCCCTTTCTACAATTTGATTTGAAGAATGCTTTTCTCGATGGTGACCTCAAGGAAGAATTTTACATGAAATTACCACCTGGATTTCAAATTGCTTCGGGTAAAGGAAAGGTGTGCAAGTTGAAGAAAGCTCTCTATGGTTTGAAACAATCTCCTTGAGCCTGGTTTCAGAGGTTTTGTTTTTCCATGGTAGACTATGGATACATCCAATGTCAAGCCAACCACACATTATTTGTTAAGCGACGGGTAGCAAGGTGACTGCATTGATAGTTTATGTTGATGACACAGTAGTTTAGGCAATGATGAAGCTAAGATGTAGAAGTTAGTTCTACTTATTCAAGGAATTCGAGATAAAAGATCTGGGACAACTTAAGTATTTTCTTGGGATTAAAGTAGTCTGTTCTAAGAAGGGAAACTTCATATCTTAAAGAAAATACACTCTAGATTTGCTGACTGAAACTTGAATGTTAGGGTGTAAGCCTTCTGATACTTTAATGGATCTAAATAAGAAATTCAGAGTAGAGGGTGGTGATAGACTCATTGATGCTGGTAGATATAGGAGGTTGGTAGGACACCTTATTTATCTATCCATGACACGCCTAGACATTGCCTTTGTTGTTAGTGTTACGAGACAATTTATGCATGCCCCTACCATGATTCACATGGAAGCAGTGTACAGGATACTCCATTATTTCAAAGGCAGTACAGGTAAAGGATTGGTCTTCACAAGAAAGAATGGATTACGAGTTGAGGCATATACAAATTCCGATTGGGAAAGTTCTGTTTCTAATAGGTGGTCTACCTTAGGATATTACGCTTTTGTTGGCGGAAACTTAGTCACATGGTGAAGCAAGAAACAAATTGTTGTAACTCATTCTAGTGCAAAGGCTGAGTATCGCTCTATGGTTCATGGTATATGTGAACTGTTATGGCTTAAGATGCTACCATCTAAATTGGGTTTTCCTATCAAAGGCCCAAATGCCCAATGAGTTTATACTGTGACAATAAAGCAGCTATCAGCATAGCCCATAATACTGTCTAGCATGATTACACTAAGCATATTAAGGTAAATCGTCACTTTATCAAAGAGAAGATCATGTCAGGGAAAATTTGCATTCCTTTTGTCAAAATGGATGAGCAACTTGTGGACTTCTTAACTAAAGGGGCTGAGTAGTTCAACATTTCAGTTCTTAGTTGGTAAGCTTGGTATGTGTTCCATCTACACACCAACATGAGGGGGAGTGTAGAAAAGTATGTCAGGAGAGGGTATAATTGTCTAATTTGATATATGTATTCATACGAGGTAGGATATAAGTACAAATATAGCCCTATTATATAATCAATAATGCATATGTATGGTGTACTCACCCATACAATTTCTCCCAAATCTCTCTCTCTTCTCTCACTTCTCCTTTATTCTCTCTTCTTCTTCCCCTTTTTCTCTACTTCCTTGCAGATCTGAAGACTTCAAAAGATAGTTCTCAACTGTGCCTTTAGGGCCTTATCATTATTAAATCCCTTTCGATCCCCCCAATGGACCTCATAAGAAGGCCCATCTTTGGTCATAATAGGCCCACGTCTCCTTGGGTTTAGCCCACCATTGTTGGAACCATGCCTCCTCCATACATGGGCCTGCCCCTTCGAACTAGACTTAGGCCTGTATGATAATGGGCCTCTGCCACATAATTAGGAAAAGATCTCTCGTCAACTATAACTTTTTTTGTTTAAAAGGGATATTTAGCATGTTCCGGAAGGTTATGCACTTTCCATCATGCCATACAGCCCAAACTTGGCATGCTGAGTTGGCTCACTTGACGGTTTCCCGATCACCATCCCTTCACCGGCTGTTGGGCAGCGCTCGTCACCTCCTTTTGCTGGGTTTCTATCCTGTTGCTCTGTTCTCAACCATGATTAGAAGAGCCAGAATGCCCCACAGGAGCCCTGCTCCACCTCCAAGCTTTCCTTTTTGGCTCCTGTTGACTTCCTGACTTTCCGGCAGGCCCATCTATCTCCTTTCCTGACCCTCGCCTGAGCTCAAAGGAAGCCATCCTTGCATAAAGCTTGGAAGCTTTTCCTCCCAAATCAACCTCATCCGGCAGCCAGAGGTCACAGCCACAGGCAGCTGTAGCAGCATCTCTCACCAAGATACAGATCCACTCTAGGTATTGGCTCCCCCTTGGTTCTGCTCTCATGAACCCTCCATAGCAATCATCAATTTCTCTGAAAATGGAAAATCCCCATAGATGCACAGGTATGCCAAACACCGATATCCACATGCCCTGAGCCTTTGGAGAGAAACCAACACACCCAGCTTGAGGGTGCCAAATATCTAATAGTAAATAACTGCTGTCCCGTTCTTTTTTCCCTCCCTTAAGGACTCTTGCGGCCTGGTCTGGCGGCTGGAGCTCAAATAGATGAAGATCTTTGGGCAATTTTTTCACTTGAACCTAGTCAATGATCTTCCAAACGCGTTTTCCCCAATCCCCAAAAGACTGAGCACTCAGCTTGTCCCCAATAACCCGACCAACAAAACAGGACCTGAGTTGCGATTTTCGGCTATCCGGTTCCTTTTTAATAGGTTGTCCCTGACTTGACTTGTTGAAATCACCTTAAATTGAATCCAGTCCTTGTGATTCATAAGAGCATTAAAATAAGGCTTCTCACACATTAGATTTTTTACCTCTACTATCCTACCACCTACCTTCTGATGATGTTGAACATTGGCCTGGAATTTCTTCCCAGGACTCTGGTCCAAGGCCAATGCAGTAACATGAGCAGAGCTAGTCTTCCGGTAGGGCCTCACCCATGGGGGGTCACTCTGAGCAAAACCCATGCCCATTCAGGGCCTACAAGCCCATACACTCAATTAAAGAAGACATGCCGGAACTGTAACATTGAGAACGGCTATGCATTCCGGAAGTAGTCTGAAATCAAATATCTAAAAATGGGGTGCTGACAATCTTCTCTTTAAAGTAGACCGTAGACTTCAGTGACAGAACTAAATGCTTCAAATATTGTAGTGAAGGATGACCTAGCTGACAATGCTATTGTAAAGGAGAGACAATCAATTGAAGACAATGCCCACTAGGCTATGATCAATGTAATGTAGATCACCAGATTCTTGCTGCCACCAATTGTCCTCTTTGTCATTAGATCCTGAAAGACAAAAAGGAATGATAAAATGTTACTAGACACTTCAACTTCTTAAATTAGTTCATACTAACAGATAACAACTGATAAGAAATTTAGAAACATAGAACAGATGGTAGAAATTGACAAAGTGGGATTTATCGTGCCTCTTTCATATACACAAGAACTAGAACCATTGGCTAATTTACCAGATCTTTTGAGTTACAGATCAACAATAGTAAAAAACATTAGGTCTCATCAGTCATATAGTCAGAAGCTCCGAAGTTAATCTAACCCAAGGAGTTGATTACTGGGAAGTATGAAATACCGATGTAGGTGAGTTGGCAAGGGTGACCGTAGATGTTTAATGATGACTTAATAGCAGCTCAACATTTTTTATAAGCTTCTTGTATTCCTCGCAAGTGAGCTCAACTAAATCACCAGCAGGATGAGGACTCTGCTGAATGTCTGCAGTACCAATCGGAGATGACGAGGACCTTTACTCCCATAGTATATGAAACCTGATTAGGCCATGCAGGTTTGCCAAAAATATCCCAACACTTTTTATTGGTATGATTTGTGATCCTGCAATGACTGCACTTTGTTGTCTACAACCTTGGTCTTGTTCTTCCCCTGAATCACGACCCCTCAATCTCTTCTACCACAACAACGACCTCATCTTCCCTCACCTTTGCCCACTGATGTGACTATAGCAGGCCCATCAGTAACACTAGTTACAGTTGAAGAAGAGATGGCCACATGTTGAAGACGAGGGTATACATTATTAAGTGATACAATTCATTACTTGCCAAATTTGTTCAACAGTGGACTGATATTCAGGCTTTGACCCAGACCAGAATTTGGCAACCCAAACCTCTTTTCTTATATCAGTCTCTTCAATAACTTGAAATAATTCGACTGAGGATGAGGATGATACATCTTCATTCCTCCCACATACCTTGGAATGAGCTGCAATATTTTCTGAGACTTTTATTTTCTTGCTGCAGAAGAAAGATATTTTCGTAGTTGATAAACATCTGAAATTTTTAATCAGGGGAGCATCTCATGGAAAGCTTTCACACCTCTTTGGCAGTACCAAGTAACATAACATTAGCGCATACACAAGGTTCCACACCATTCCACAAGCTTGACATAATTGGAAAATCTCTTGAAGCCATTTATGATACTTGACATTCTTCTTGCATGGTGGATTCTGAGTCAAGATTTTTAACTTACTCTTCACACCAAGAAAACTGTCACAAACTGAGTCCGCATCAAATAACTTGACACATTTAGCTTCAGTGCTCTAATTGCAGTCCAATAAACTTATTCAAATTTCAGAGCTCATATTTACTTACCCCCCCCCCTTTTTTTTTTTTGAATGATAAGATACTTTATTAAAACAAGAGAAGCAGCAACTACAAACTGTGCCCAAACAGCATGAAATATGCCACGGCAAGAGCCTAGCAAAAGGACAAAAGCAAAGGCCTCCCCAAACTCCTAAGCTAATGCCTGAAAATTACAGCATCCCAATCAAATATCCACATTACATAAGGAGGATTACTGATAAACAAGGAGGCAGCCACTCAAAAATTCTGGACAGAATAGAGTCAACCAACTTGTGAAAAGGCAGTGGTGGAGCCAGAATTTTATCTTTGGGGTGGGGGGGGGGGGGAGGGAACTAAAACTATGATGATTAAATAGATTTTTTTCTTTTTTACATACTATGTATTCTGCTATATGTGATAGTACAAAAAAATATTATAAACACAATTTAAGATGCAATGAAGTATTTTATAGCCCAATAGATGTATAGTATAAAGTGTCTACGTATATTGCTTACACTATCATATCCTTGTCCAAGAATATTTTGAATATTAAGACTATGTCAGGAAAGAATGGTGGATATTTCATTTTTAAGAGTCAATGCCGATGTTTTTTTAACATGAGCAAGATCAAAGAGACTCTTTCTTATAAAACCATATTTGTCAACAGATCTCAAAACAAGAGCCATTTGTTCTTAAGACTCATCATGTGCCTCATCAACAATAATGCAAAATTTGGAATTCCCAATATCTTCACGAATCTTATTTCACATGATTACGTATCATATAAATGTATTTGATACGTTCAGTGACTTTGGTGGGCTCCATCTTTGTTAGTGAGTTGATGAATTTAAATATTGTAGACAAAATCAAATGGACAAAGGACCCT
>JAOXJP010017829.1:0-17452 GCA_025762735.1 Platanus orientalis | reverse complement strand
GTGAGATAATTAAATAATCATTAAATTCTATCAGTGGACATATTTTTCTATGTCATATAGTGCCAAAAGTCTCAAATTCGATATCATTAAATAGTTAACTTTAAGCTAATCAACAAACCCAAAATTACATGATTTGCATGGATTATGTACAAAATACAAACTAGGTATGCTGATAAAAATTAAAAATCCAAAGTAGGTACACATCCATGGCAGAATTATTCTCCACTCAACTAACAAGCCTTATCCCAACTACTTGAGGTCAGCTACATGAATCATGCTCCACCATTCCGCTCTATCTAGAGCCATGTCTTCTGTCAGATCATAAGCACTCATGTCTTTCCTCACTACTTCAATCCAAGTCATTTTTTACTTTCCCCTTGTCCTTTAAACAACTTCAACTTGCACCATTACCACTCCCCACTATTGCTAGCATTCGTCTTCATTGCACAACCGAACCATCTCAACAAATTTTCCTTCACATTGTCACCTACTAATGCTACCCTTAAGTTCTCACAAATGCATTCATTTTTTATTTTACCGATTCTAGTCTTGACACTTATCCAACTCAGGCTCAACATCTTCATCTCAACTACACTCATTCTATGCATGTGTTGTTTCACAGGAGTCCAACATTCTACTTAATAGAGCATTGCTAGCCGTATGGCCATCTTATAAAACTTTTCCTTCAATTTTAATGGTACGCATTTTCTCACACAGCAACTTCACACTTTTTTTTTTTGGGAGGGACAAGTGAAATTTCGTTAAGAAAAAGAAGGGATAAAGGATACCCCAGCAAAAGCAAAAAAAAGGGATTATCTACATATGAAAAGTCTTCCCCAATCCTCTTTAGTATTCGACACAAAATACTCCCCCAAATGATTGCACCTTAAGCCCCAAAAACAAGCCAAGCCCTTCACCTTAGAGAACACACTAAAAGTTGGTTCACGAAAGCCCTCGAACACTCTTTGATTCCATTCAAGCTAAATCGCCCAGCAGACCACAGGATAAACAAAGTTCTTCCTTTTCTTGATGTATTCCAGAATCCAGATATCCCAAGAAAGACCAATCTCTCTCAAGAACACGGTCCAAACCTCATAAGCAAAAGGACAATAAATGAGAATGATCAATGCATTCTGCATCAAGAAGGCACATAGAGCATGCATTATGAAGGATCAGGCCATGATGCTGAAGAGTATCCAGAGTAGGGAAGAAGCCCTTAACACAAGTTGAGATAAAAAAACGTAACTTTAGAGGGGATATTCAACTTCCAAATTTTCTTCCACAACAAGTCAAGAGTGATCACTGACAATTGCACCTTTCTATATGACTTAACAGAGTAATTCTCATCTTTAGCATGAATCCATCTGATAGCATCCTTCATCTCAGGTCGTGGCTGAAACAAATCAACAAGCCCAATAAGAGTAGTCATATCATCAATCTCCTAGTCATTTATTCTTCAGCCAAGTGCAACATTCCAAGCTCCTCCCTCCTCCGTAGGGACCCAACAATCAGCCACTTTTGCCTCCTTATCTCTAGCAAGACATTTTTTTATATAAGAGAAATTTCTTTAAAAAACGGGGATGAGAAATCCCAAAGAGAGCACAAAAAAACAACAAACAAGAGGCTAGTTACATAAAAATAAATTGCCCCAACCCTCTTTGGTACTCGACACATAGTACTCCCCCAAATGTTTAAACCTTAAGCCCCAAAAGCAAGCCAAATCCTTAGCCTTAGAGAAAACCATGTAAGCCGGTTCACAATATCCCTCAAACACTCTCCGATTCCGCTCCAACCAGATCGTCCAGCAAACAGCAGGGCAAACAAACCTTCAAAGGGAATTGCCTTTTTTAGAGACTTTCCATATATCCCAAGAGAGGAGAAGAGAATTCATTCCCTCAAGGAAGATCTAAGAAAGGACGATCTCTTTTAGAAACAAATCCCAAACCTCAGACGTAAAGTGGCACCAAATGAAGAGATGCTCAATGCTTTCCGTAGCAAGAAGGCATGAGGGATAACCAACCCACGATTCTGCAAGACATCAAAAGTGGGAAGACTGCCTTTAAGACAAATCCACAAGAAGAAAGAAACCTTTAATGGAATATTCAGCTTCCCAAACTTCCTCCACAAAGGACTAGGAGTGATCCTGTGCCACACAGCTTCTCTGTAGGACTTAATAGAAAAAATCCCATCTTTTGAGTAAATCCATTGCATAGCATCTTTCATTTCAGGCTGAGGATGATAGTGATCAATTAACCCAATCAAATTTACCATATCTACTATTTCCCAATCATTTAAACCTCATCGAAGACCCATATTCCTAGCACCTTCATTCTGATGTAGAACGACTAGCCACTTTCTCTAAAAGCTTGAATTGATAGTGGGAGACGAATCAATCCCTTTATTTTATAGCCCAGGCTAGGCCAAGCCCTCGGTCGAATCCTCCTTCGTAGGCCCCACCTCTCATGGGTCGTCCGCCTGCTACGAGTCGTCCCACCCCGAGTGTGCCCCCATCTCTCACAGGCTGCCCCACTCGAGCCCGGTGTGAAAATGCCCCTGCATTAATCACCCCTAGTGAGAAGTTTCGAACACGAGACCTCCTACTCTAATACCACTTTGATGCAGGACAACTAGCCACTTTCTCTAAAAGCTCGAATTGATAGAGAAAGGCGAATCAATCTCTTTATCTTATAGTCCAAGCTATGTCAAGCCCTCAGTCAAACCCTCCTTTGTGGGCCCCACCTCTCATGGGTCCCGCCTCTCACGGGTCGCCCCACCCCAAGTGTGCCCCCGTCTCTTACAGGCTGCCCCACTCGAGCCCGGTGTATAAATGCCCCTGCATTACATTCACTAAATGAACCGAACAATCCGCCACTTTAGCTTCCTTATCTCTAGCAATGTTAAAGAGGGACGGCAACTCCAACATAAGAGGTCTTTCAGTGCACCATCAGTCTTTCCAAAAGTGGGTCCTAGAGCCAGAGCCAATCTCAAAGCTAACACCCTGTTTAAACTCCTCAACAACATTCATAATGGCTCTCCAACAACCACCCCCATAAAAAAGAGAAGACTCAACCTCCCAATCACTAGCCATGACATATTTACTAGCAATGACTTGCCTCCGCCTCCAAAAGCTCTCCCGCTCATGGCCAAACTTCCAAAGCCATTTGGAAAGAAGAGCTTTATTGATGTTCCGAACTTTACTGATTCCCAAGCCACCAAACTTCTTCGGTTTACAGACTTCATTCCATGCAACAAGGTGCATCCTCTCCCCTTCTTTGTTTTTACCCTAAAGGAAATTTCTTTGAACTTTCTCAATTTTCTTTTCCACAGGAATCACAAATAAAGATAGAAAATAGGTAGCAAGACTGAAAAGAGTTGGCGACTCCAACATAAGTAGGGTTGTCGATGAGCCAAACTAGCTCGGCTTGACATGAGCTAAGCCTGAGCCTTTAATTAAACTCATTAGCTAGACAAGCTTTAGCCGAGCTATATTAAGCTCAGCTCGCTTAAATCTCGACTCATTAAGAATCTTATATGTATATATACAAGTATAAATTTATAATTAAAAAAAGCACATGTCATATCCTTTTTGTCAAAATTTTGATTTGATCTTAAAAAATATATAAATTATAAAGATAAAGTTGATGTTAAAGTGAGCTATGTCATGTATAAGGCAACGACCAAAATGACTAATCAATCATTTATTAAAAAAATTGACTGACTTTAGTATTGAAAAAGCATAAAAAAAAAAGTCTGAGAATGTAAGTGGGTACACTGTTTACCAAAAAAAATATAAGTGAGTACCTTACAGGCTAACAAGTGATAAAGGATGACCTATTCAATACTTTTTTAATTGAAATTTCATTTGACCCTTTTAACCTTTGCACGTCTTCCCTTTCCTTGCTCCTCGCTCACAAACGTTTAACGAGCCAAGCCCGAGCTAAGCCTGGGCTTGATCCTTAAGTGATGAGTCTGAGTTGAGCTGGGCAAAGCTTAGCTCGTTAACACCCCTAAGCATAAGTGGTCTAACAATGCACCATTGGTGTTTCCAAAAACGGATTCTTGATCTAGAACCAATCTCAAATCTGATTCCCGATCTAAACTCATCAACTGCATCATCATGGCTTTCCAGCAACTGCACCCATAAGGAAGAGACGAAGACCTTGCCTCCCAATCTCTCACCATGTCATCTTCACTCACAATGACTTGGCACCATAAATTGTCTCTTTCAAACCCGAATCTCCAAAGCCATTTTGAGAGCAATGCTTTGTTAATATCACAAATTTTACCAAAATAAATCAAGATAATAAAAATGGTCGCTCTGGGTTACCTCTTTCTTATAAAATTTAACTACTCCCTCATTTCTACTCTCATATTTACTTCTTTTTTTTAATTTTGGAAAGACAGCAATTTTATTAAGAAGCAAGAAGAATAAAATAACCAATAAAAGCATCCACCAGCACAGTGAAACTAATAGAGACCATGCTCTAGTCCGGCTTATTTTAAAACCTTTTGATTCTAAAATGTTCCCCCATTAGGAGCTTCAGAGGCCTGAGGGGCAAGGAAACTTGCTATCTCCTTTCCTATTTTTTGTGGTTGTAAAGGCTATGGGAAGTGTCCTATCAAAAACAATAGAAGGGGGTTTATTTCAGGGTTGCAGGTGGGGCAGGGTGGACTAGTAGTTACCCATCTCCAATTTTTAGATGATTAGGTGGCTAAGATGTGTTCTTTGACACTTTGAAATTGTCTCAAGCTTAAATGTAACATTTGCAAAGAGCACACTTGACGCAGCACATAAGCACTAATACCACTCCACAAACTCAGTCAAGGCAATGTTGAATTGGAGAATGTATTAAGACTCTCAGTCAGGGATTTATTGTGTCAGCATCTGAAAAATCAGCAAGTGTATGGAGGGAAATATATACTCAAAACAGTGAGTAAAACTAAGGGTTTCAGGAGATCTAATAAGAACTGATAGAGTGTACTAGGATCAGGGTCAAACCTAAACACAGGTGGTTTGGATAAGTGGAAAAAACTGGACAGTCAGGGATGAGTACCACTGACCTGGTTCAGAACTTTATTCAAACAGTATGTGTGCTGTAGAATTAATTAAATTCTGTTCTGGGCATAAGTAGCAAGGTACTTATGGGTTAATAGAGGGAAATTAATCAGGTCCAGAATAGGGACTGATTAACACAGAGTAGAGGGCTGGGCAGTAGATTATAGTAGGATTAAAGTGGCCAGATTTTGAATCAGAAAACCCCAGGGAATTATACTAGGTTCTGCCGCAGGTGATGGATTTTATGGGGTTATGTTTTAGGAGCAGGAATCGGCAGAGAAGGGTTTTACAAATAGGAAGCAGCAGGGGAAGTTAATCCTAGGTAACTGCAGGGTATACTGAGTGTAGTCTTAAGGCTTCTTATGGAAAAGGTTCAAAGGAAGAGAAGAGGGATTAGTCATAGGTCGTAAAATAGGTAGAGCATAGACTAGTTGATGGAAAACAATGGAGAAAACAGTGGTTGATCAGTCTCCTGGTTATGGGTTCAAGAACTTATCAAGAAAAGGATCTTGCAAGTGGAATCTTGAAGAATCTCTAATGGAGTTTGGGAAAACCAGTAAGCAAAAAAGAAGAAAGATGAAGAAATAGAGAAGAAGAAGATTAGAAGAGTACCTGCATGAGAAAATCCTTATCTCACGAGCCTTGGAAGTCCCTACCAAGGTTCAAGTTTTAGGTACAAGAAAACTTGAAGTAGAAGGAGCACCAGTCGTGGAAGAGAACTCCCAAATCGTGGAGCTTAAAACTCAGAAATTTTATTACTTCTATCATAAATTTAGTACAGGTTGAATAGCCCTTTTTAAGACTCCAACACCACTTAAAAATAAAGAAGTTTCTAAAAAGGAAACAACCCAAAAACGTGGGCTTCTTACCCATGGTCGACCAATACTTAATTTGAAGATAACTGGTGCTTCCTAAATTTCCCAAAAACAAACATAGAAATCCCATCTATGTCCTAACTCTAATAATTCATAATCTATTTTAGGTAATTTTTTTATTAGTAGGTGAAGACAGGTTTTGAATCCTGGTCTGTGGTATGATACCTACACACTTTACCAACTTAGCAAGCTGGCATCTTCTATTAAGTAAAACAAAAGTGTGCCACCATGGTCTCCTCGTGTGGACCCCACTTGGCTCTAATGTCTGCATCAAAGCTACTTGGAAGTGGGGAGTCTCTGAATCTAGAGACGTTGGCAAACGACTTGGGATCTTGGGGGCTAGGTACAAGAAAATAATGTTAGGGGCCCAGTCATAGAAAGGATTCAGAAAATGGTATCTAGATGGAAGAATTCATCTCTTTCAAAAGGTGGCATAGTAATCCTGCTGAAATCATGTTTGACTGGTATCCCAATCTTCTTATCCCTATTCAATATTCACACCACGGTGGTGGATAGGATAGAGAATATGCAGACGGAATTCTTACAGAAAGGGTGGCGAAGCAGAACATGCTGCCTAAGCCTGCCTCTGATCACCTGTCAATGGCTCAATCCTGCTCAAGCACATATAGCTTATTCAAGACCTTTGTCCTTTCAGATTTGAGTTGAAGTGGCTCGAGGTTGAAGGGTTTATAGAGAAAGTAAAAGCTTGGTGGGAAGCATTCCAGCCCTCTGGATTTGTGGCCTTTGAGTTCGGGCAAAAGTTAAAGGGCTTGAAGGAAAAAATTAAAAGATGAAACAAGTCAATCCTTTGAGAAATGGAAACAATAATGGTCGAGGAAGATCCAAGACTTAGATAGAAAAGAGAAGGATCAAAATATTTCCACTAAAAAAAAGGCTACTAGAGAAGACGAAAAGGCCGTGTATTTGAAGTGGGTCAAGCTTGAGAAATTAGTTGGAGGCAGAAATCTTAGGGGGGCTGGCCAAATGAGGGTTACAAGAATACTAGATTCTTTCATAAAATGGCTGGTCTTTGTGCCAAAGTAAATGGAATAGACAAGTTAAAAGTGGGTGACCAATGGCTGGTTGATCCAAAGAAGATTTTGGATCATATACCAATCTGTATGCTGTGATGTTCAAGGATAGGTTGAGATTAGATGGCCTGGAGTTCAATCGTATCACTGCTGAGAAGATTGAGCGGCTAGAAAGGCCGTTTTTGAAAAAGGAAGTGGTGGAAGCTTTGAACAATCTTAATGATGACAAGGCCCTCTGACGCAGCACAATCTTCCAAGAAGAAGGGTAAGAAGAAGATGAGAATGAAGAAGAATATGAGAAAGTACGAGAGAGGATAGGAAAGATCATAGGGGAGAAGAGAGAAAATTAGAAGAAAGAAGAGGAGAATATGTGGGGTTAGAGAGGAGAGAGATGGGAGGAGTCGTTTGACTCAACTCACACCAAGAGAGATAGAAAGGGCCCACAGCTACACACCAATATCACACATTTTTTTAATCCATAATTCACTTATTTTATTCCAACATAAGGTAGCCTTTAAATAGGCTTACAAAGTGTAATAAAATAAAATCCTAGTCTAAAACAAATCCCTAGATTTTAGGACATGTATTGGGATACTTTCCTACTCTAACAAAATTTCTAAAACATCAAATATTCCAACTAAGGATGGACTTTTGGATTATCATACTTCTTAGCTTGTTGACCAAGTAAATGGGCCCCACTAAGATTCCCAATATTTTGCAAAATCTCTTAAACAGAGGGCTGACAAGTTTGGCTAGAATGGGCCCCACAATCTTTCAAAATTTTGCGGAATAAGGGGTTGTCGTCCAACAGTGTAATGGGCCCCACTTTGACTCTAAAAGAGTCCTAATACCAACCAATTCTATGGTTGTACGACCAGCACTCCACCTAATAAAAGAGTTAAAACATAAAATAAATAAATTCCTAAAATAACAAATAACCCCCTCCCATTGGCCTTATGCCTTATTACATGAAATCCTAATGCAAAATTACACTAAGGCTTCGTTTGGTTTGGATTCTAAAAATTGATTACTGATTATGATTATGAATTCTCATAATTAGATTATGAAAAACGATTTTGAAAATCAGAATCTGGTTTGGATATCCTATTTTTAGAAGGTGATTATGAGAATCCATAATCAGAATCCTGTTTGATTCAACATTATTCGAAAAAGATTATTCAACTAAGCAAGATGAGAAAATTAATTTAACAAAAATACATATATAGATGTTCTTATAAAAGCCAACCAAAATACATCCAAAATAAAATTAGAATATACAATTGCCATAAAAATACATCATGGATGTCTAGATCCTAATGCTCTTTCCATAGTCTTTGCAATTGCATCTTTAAACTCGTCCATTTGTTGTAGCGACTTTGATGGCACATCCTCATCTTTAGCCCCGTTATCTTATGGAAACTACCAATGATAGCATCATAACCTTTTTTGTTAAAGTTGGTAATTGATCTATTCCCTTTTCTAGCTTGCTCCAATGCTAGCTCCACAAAAAATTCTTTATGCACATTTGACCAATAAGCATTGATATTTTGATCTATAACTTTTCTTTTACCCTTAACGTTTTAGGATGCATTTTGAGATTCCATCTGTGGCAAAAACAACCATCATGTTGTATTTGGGGCAAAATAAGTACATAAACAATATATGAACAAGCATAAAGCACAGGTGTATACCAAAGACACTAATCATAGTGAGAGACGAAGTAAAACTGGGCATAACTTAAGTATGAGATTTCTTGTCTGTAGTCCTCAACAAAGGAAGAGAAAGGCTTCATGTGTTGTTAACAAACAAGGAAATTTTTTAATTAAAGGAGAAAGTGCTCTGAAAAAAAAAAGTCAAGCAGGTTGATGGTAAAAGTCAGAATCCAAGGAGGACCAAAAGGCATTATTTTGACTATCTCTGGGATGAATTGAATAGTTAGGATTGTTCACTTGGGTCAAATTTGGGTATGATAACTCAATGGGAAACCCATTAAATGGTGGGTGACTTTGCCTGCATGTATGCCATTTGGACTACTATGCCAATGACAGGGTGCCATGTTCTACTCCATGAATACCTTAGCTTTCCTCTATGCTATATGGTACATATCAATTTGTTTGCAATATCTTGCAATGGACATTGATGTTTCTCAATGTAGGAAATATCAGCTTTGACTCCTAGATTGAAAGGAAACCAAAACCATCAGGTTGTGCTACCACCTGTTGATGGTCAGATCCATTCAAGCCAACTCACTCATGTGTCTACAGTTGTGCACAAGCCAAGAATGAAGTGGACCCTGAAATTTCATGACCGTTCCATAGAAGCTGTCAACACTCTTGATGGGGCTGAGAGTAAACAAATTACTAGTTGTCTTTGCCAAAAATTTCAACTACCACAGTTTTGACTGGCACTCATCAAAACAATAAAAGTTATAGTTCTAACTCGTAATTGATCAGTAAAGTATTCAGGATATTGAATTAATTCCTTAAAGAATTTGTTTGTTTATGCAAAAAGTAACTGAACAAAATGAGATATTGTCAAAACATTCCCATTTCCCATTACGGGTGTGGAAAAAAATAATTAAAAATAAATAAATAAGCATACAGATCTTTGGGGCTCTGGATTGATGCAGGCGGAAGAATATGAGAGAGATGGAAAAATTAACAGAAATAATATAATCTTTTCTACTGTAAATCAATATAAAAAATAATCAAAAGAAATTGAGATGTTAGAGAAAAATCGATATCTTCTACCGAAATAAAATGAAATATAAAATAAAATCTACATAGAGAGGAATGCACCCATCAACAAGGGGTGAACAGACCTAGGGTTCAACTGAGCTCTGGTCATTACAAGTCGATGAGAGATATAGAGAAAAAGGGTAGGGACTAACCTGATGCGTGTCGGTTTCGGCAAGATTCCGGAGGCTCTTGTTTTAGGCTGAGCGCTCGGATTAGCAGAGGATGTAAGCCTTCAGTTCTAGAACATAACAACCCATGCTCTGTGTGTGAGTTTATGACAGGGAGAGATGAAAGAGAGACAAAAGAGGAAAGAGAGGAAGAGAGAGAGAGAGAGAGAGCAGAGAGACGGAGGAAAGTGAGGGAATAGAGAGTCGGGAGAGAGAGAAAGAGTGGGAAGAGAGTACCTGCGACTTTGTGCTGCCCTAGTCGCAGAGTGTAGACGAGAGAGAGGGGTTGAAGCCCTAAACCCGATGGCTCTCTTCCTACCTGGGGTGGCAATTCGTGTTGGCGGGTCGGGTTCGTGTAGTGTCGAGGTAGGGGTATAAAGACTATTTTTCTCAACCCTAACCCGACACATTTATTAATCGTGTCAAAGCGGGGTCGACCTGTTTTGACCCAAAACATGTTTAGGGTTAACCCTAACCCATTTATTTTTGTGTTGGGTCGTATCGGGTTCACAAATTATGTGGTAATTTATCTTGGCAAGTCGGGTTCGTGTCATGTAAAGGTAAGGATATGAGACCATTTGACTTAACCCTAACCCGACCCATTTATTAATCGTGTCAAAGCAGGTTGACCCGTTTTGATCCAAAACTCGTTTAGGGTCAACCCTAACCTGCTTATTTTTGTGTTGGGTCGTGTTGGGTTCATGGGTCGTGTCAAACACTGCCACCCCTACCTCTCATAAATGAGAGAGATGTAACGTCACAAAACCCGATTTTTGCGCTGGATTATATGCATGCCTTCCGAAAATAATAGGAGAATCACTTTCACGCCTGTTTCAGATTTTTACAATAAACTAGCCTGATTATCCATAATTGATTTTTAAAATCCGAACAAAGATCATTTTATAACCCAAAATGGATTCTGGGGTAGAATCGATTCTCATGATCCGAACCAAACGCTACTGTTTTTGTATGATTTTACTCCCACCTATACCCTAATCGATTTTAATAATAACAACTCGCTTCACCAAAATAATAATAATAATAACTTACCAAACGCTGTCAAATATTTCATTTTGGGTTGTACACAGAACCGAGCCAGTAGCTTGTCCCGATCCAATACAACATTGGCTGAAAGTACCAGTCTAAGATTAGGCCCGATGAAGTCCAGGGCCAAGCTTAAGTTAGGGCGGTATTCAAGCTAATTTGGCCCGGCCCAATTCCTAAATCCTAATACTTTTTAGGTAGAGGTATAAAGGTTTTCATTTAACTTTTTGAAACAAGTGTCCCATGACCCTTTAGGCCAAATTAGATGCCAACAGGAGATATGTTTTTAATTTGGTACCTCTATTTGTGAAGAGAGGAATATGAGGATTTTTGGGGGGCATGCCGAACAATTGTTCCTAGTGTATAAAAAAGCAAATGATATGATTAACTTTTGGGCTCCTCTTTGATGTGGGGATTTAAGAACAAGGGATCTTTGTAAATATTGGTTTTAAGATGAGGGTCCTAGATTGGTTGTATTTTTTCCTGTTCCTTTGAGCTTCTATTGTTTCATTCTTTAGAGATTTTTTTCCCTCTTCTTAATAAAGTTTTTCATTCATCAAAAAAAATTGGATGCCTCTATTTGGGTACCTACTTGTTTATTTGAACATTTTTTTGACAATTTTAACCCTATGCAACCCACATGCCAGACTATAATGTTGTTAGAGGTATAGATTTGGGGACCAGAACGACCATCAAACCAGTTAGACAGTTGGTTCAGGTCCAACTGGGTTCAACCATCGGTTTACATGATCTAACCGCGGTTTGCTTCACATAAGTAAGATGTAATAAAGATCGAAAAATAAAAATATTCATAATACATTAGAAGGCTTATGACTAGGTTTTTAATTTCTATAGATACCAACAAATGTAATTAAATACCAAACTGAAATAATACTCTGTCCAAATGCACTATTTTCCTCCTCACGGGGGTGTGGGCTCACTCCCCTCAGTAAGGGGGTAAACTGTACGTCTTGGACAAAACATTATTCTTCAATACCAAAAAATAAAAACAATTCATGAAAGGTGGGATTGGAACTTGAAAAGACATGTTTTTATCTTTTTTCCTTCTTGATTTGCTAAATAAATAAAAATCGTTTGGTTTTATTAGAACCAGTTTGGTAAAAAAATGCCAGTTTTCATCGATTTTACCAGTCATATGTGGTTTTTAGCATATTACAGAATAAAGCATCTATAAAACTTTGTAGGGTGCCAATTCAAGTCTAGCCATGTTGAACCACCTGGTCCAGACTGGTTTTCAAAAATATACTCAAGGGACCAGACATTTTTTGGTCACATAAAATTTGGCAATGGCTATGGTCAATCCAATGCCTATAAATTTAAAATGGCCATTCCCGGGCCAATGGGCCTTTTCTTTTCTTTTCTTTTCATTGGACCCAAACCCAATCACATCTGTAAAATGTAATATAGATGAGCCTTGTTCAGTGCCTACTAAAGCCCAGCCCATGCACACCCCTACAAGCCAACATCGCAAACACGTGGAATGCTCCTTGGGGGTTCGATGCATAAACCCATTTCTATCCATGCTATAAATGGACCTACCACTGTATCACAGCAATGAGAGTGGTGGTGATTTGTAGAGTGATTTCTAATTTTATACGATTTCCTTTCGTGCTATGAAATTTAGTTGTTTATAAGGAGCTACAGAAGTTTATATGCCTTAACTTAGAGTCCATATAATTGTCATACCATAAACGATTGGCATAACATGATTGGGGTATGTTTGGCCATATGATCTTCTCACTTTCTCGTTCCATTATTCAAAGCCCAAGAGAAAAGGTTGCAATGCATAGAGACATAAAATTGGGTCCTACCGTGGAATAATAGGAGGCCCTTTTTGACACTTCTCTCCCTTTTTTAGAGGATCCCCAACATTGGTATTTTTTCTTGAAAAGTCACAACTCTTAAAAGTGTCAAAAGTCTTGGGTTCCTATGTTGGTGTCCTTCATTGAAAAGTCACAACTTTTAAACATTTTGAAGGTTTTCTTTTGTTGGTATATTTCCTTAGAAAGTCACTGTCCTTCATAAAAAATCATAACTTATACAATTTGTACTGATACCTTAGGTGTTTACTGACATAATTGATTCTATAAATTACTTAAACAATAACAACTCTTTATCAAAAGGCACCCGTCCAAATTTATAAATATATAGATCTACCATATATCAAATGATCATTCAAAAACATTATTATTTTTTATTTCTCTAAACATCTTTTGATTTTTCTCTCTCATAATCGTATGCATCTGGGTGAAACATCAAATTTCAAGGGTTGATCTTGCAAATGTCACATTGGATTTCATTTTATATAATATTTACATTCGAAATAATGCAAAGGATTCTCTCATACTCGAAGAAAAATCTTCGAGTGTCGATATTTAACATGTGGCAAATAATGAAAATGGTTAAGCTTCTTAATGTGTCTACTTAACTTACCATAGTTAAGGATAGGACCCACGAGTGCCAACTCACCTTACTCTACCCACATGTGCGAACCAAACAAACAAAAAAAATGCAAACCCTTACCTTCCTCGCGCATTGTTCAAGGCCTATTCCATAACAATCTCATTGGCAGGATTGCATCCTTGGCGAAAGGCACACATATTCACTAATAAAGTTTTCCGGTTTTGGCAATGAAATTGCCCATGGTGGTTCACCTAAGGCACAATTAACTGCTTACAGGGCTTGTTGGCTGGCCTCCAACAAGGGAGGATGTTTCGACGCCAATACCATGGCTAATTTTGATGTTGTGATCCACAGTAGCATGGACGTCCTTTTAATCTCACTCGGCAGTGATTCCTCGTAAAAATTTTATGACACTGTCTCGATCGGGTCATTTTGCACTGTAAAGAAGGGGATTATTGTAGTTTGTTCTGCTGGAAATTCAAGACTAAACTAATTTTACTATTTAAAACATTCAATGCTAGATTTTTGATTGTTGAAGCGAGCATTGTGGATTGAGAGTTCACCACCTATATTGCACTTGGCAATAAGAAATAAGGAACAAATTCTTTCATCTAAAGCCTTTCCAGTCCAAAAGTTTTATCCAATGACTAATGGTGCAGATGCTAAAGCTGCAAATGTAATGGCTCTCAACGCTCAACATTGCCTGGCTAGGTCTCTAGATCCTAAGAAGGCAAATGGTAAGATCTTGCTCTGCCTTCGAGGTGGCAATGCAAGTGTGGATAAAGGAAATGAGGCACCTAAATCTGATGTTGTCGAGATTAAGGCTGTCAATTAGGCCGGGCTGGCCCGGAGCCCGACTTGACCGACTCGGAAATTGGGCGGGCTGGGCAAGTCAGATTTTGAGCAGGGCTGGACACAGGCCCAAAGGTTAGGCCCGGTCTAATTTTTGAGCTGGGCTCGGGCCCAAGTTATTTCAGCCCAATGCCCAGCCCAAAGTGAATAATACTTTATTCCGGCCCGAAGCCCCAAAAAATGGTTTTATATATATGTTTTTCATTGGGTTATTTTGGATGGTGAAGAAAATAAATGTTATTAAAGCTCTAAAACTTCTATTAATATGGGTGAAAATGTAAAAGGGTTTAGTTGTTAGAACAAAGAAAATAATTTTTAAACTTTTATCAAGAACTATCACTTTGGCTTAGTGGTTAATGAAGGCATATATATATAGGTGAGAGAGAGGTTTGGTGATTTGCTACCACAAAGAAAACACTTATAAGCAAGGTAACTATGCATTGACGAAGGTGTCACCTGACTTGAACCTTAAACCTTCGCTTAGTCAAACTACATCAAGGTTTATTGAGGTGCATAGGAACCATAATTTTAAACTATAGATCCCATTTCGATAAATCGGATATATTAAATACATAAATTACCTAGATAGTGTTCAAACATATCCAACACATTAACAGTCTTGTACTATTATTATTATTTTAAGTAAAAGCTTTAATAAACAAGTTTGAATTCTCATTGCAAGTGGCCTCACTTCCACACTTACATAGGCGAGTCTGTCTGAAGTGTATCTATATGATCTACATTTCTCTTTATTAAAACTCACCCTTCAATATCCCCATTGGCATGCACTAATTGTGAATGGACAAGTTTGAATTCTCATAGCAAGTGGCCTCACTTCCACACTAATATAGGTGAGTCTGTCTGAAGTGTATCTATATGATCTACATTTCTCTTTATTAAAAGTCACCCTTCAATATCCCCATTGGCATGCACTAATTGTGAATGGATTAAAAATATTTGTCTCTTTTTGTTCAATAAGTAAAGTTGGTTACTATGACTCTTTTTTTTCTTTTTTTCCATTGAGTCAACTTAATTTATACATGAAACCCTTGATAACTTCCAGATATTTCATTGCAAGAATCTTTAAAATAGATTAGATAAATTTCCTTTTGATCGAAACATACTCAAATTTTAATGAGCCCCTTAGACCAGTATGTCTAAATTTACCATTACATGTACCACTATACGCTTGTGAAGATAGAGCAAGCTTCAGTTTCACACTACAAATTTATTGCACACACTATTTTAGGCCAACAAATTTTCATGTGATGAATTCCTAAGCCACTATGCCTCTTCCTTGGCAACTACTGATGTTGCAAATTCCAATTCCATAGAGAATGTTTTATGCAAAGTTGGTTCTTGAAATCTCAAGATATCATAGTGTCATTGAGAATAAATACCAATCTTCTTGTATATTCACCAGAACCATATACCCGAATACCATCAATATACATTCAAGTATATTTAAATATCATTGGTAAAATAAAGACTAATGTTCTCTTCAAATATCTAAATACATGAGAAATGACATTCAATGTAAATAACTAGGATTGCTTGTAACCTACTTATGACCCCAACGAAATAAAATTTTGTATGGTATTGTACAATACATTACATATAAGACAATCATACTTCAGGATTATGTTTGGTCTTGTACTATCCATGGCATTTATGACAATTCTACTTCAAATAAATACCCCCTCACTTAGGTATCATTCTTTTTCTTAAAAGGAGTTTTATTAATTTTCTCATTAACTAGTCACGAACCCAAGCAAATTTGCAAAGGAAAAGTGCTTTGTTTTGTATGACTATGCTAATTTAATCGCTTGATTATAAAGATAAAAAAATTGTAAATATTAATTAAAAGAATAATTAGGAGTAAAAATTAAAAGTTAGTTAAAACATAATGTTTTGTTACGTTAAAAAATAAATTTAATTTGATGCCCTTAATTAAAATAATTAGTTAAATTCATATGTATTTTTTAAATGAAAATTAATAATTAAAAAGGGAACATTCATATGTAGTCGTTTTGTCTCACAAGGTTTGTAGCCTGACCTTGTAGCTAGAAGCCCATAAATTAGGTTGTTAAGTTGGCATTACTACATGCTATTGCCTTTTTGATTAATCGATTTTGTTCATTGAGTTGGTGAACCACATCTATAGCGTTGTGCTACAGACACATGGATGACTCCGTATTACTTGCTCACATGGCTACCTCTTTGGAATGGCAAGTTCAGACTTTTTGGGAATTTTCTAAGTTATCCAACCATCCCTTCAAGAACATCCATCTTGCAATCACAGTCCAAAATGCATACCCCACAACAATACTAAGTGATCAATCAAGAGCCTCCATTTGTACAAAAATCTAATGTATGGATGATTTTCCTTCATGAGATGAACAAAAGGTGTATTACTCAAACAGTTAAGTGGAGTGAATTTTGGACTTGTGGCTTATCCATGTCATATGTATATTCCTGAGTTGTTCATGTGGCGATGGGTTTAATTATATCTCACTTCTCAAAAAATAAAAAAGTAGTTGCATTTTGTATATTTGTTTTAACTGTATGTGTGTGTGTCAATTGTATATTTTTTTATAGTTCAATTGTGACATAATATAACATGTCGACCAAACTAATTTTGAATGCTCAGTTTTTACTTCATTATTTGCTGGCTATGGTAGTGGAAATCATCGTTCGATGTGGTTACTAACTGTAAGTTGGTGATTGGATTATGAAGAACTCATTGCAGTGCAAAGTACTTTGTAAGAGTTTGAAAGAAGTTTGGTTATCTCGGCATTGAATATTGATGTGGTTGGAAATGTGACTGAGAAAAGCTTATCTTATTTACTATAATTTTGACCGTTATGTGGTATACATTAGCCTTGTGGCCACCCCTTTTACTGGATCTCTGATGCTCGTTTAGGGAGCTCTTTCCCAGATGCTCAAGTAAGATCCCCCCTCTTGACGGGAGTTTGCCATTAATTCTTTGATATCCCTTGTGGCTGGTGTGCTGTAGTTAGTTCTCTCTCTTGTTTTCGTGTGGTGGTCGTGTATTTTGATGGCGAGTGGTAAAGGGAAGGAGTTAATAATCAGTCTGGTTGAACTAGAAGAGGAAAAGGATAATGAGGGTGATGTGTGCTAGCTAACTAGTTTAGTGGGCTGGGTTTTTGTTAGTAGGAGGGTAGGAGGAGCGCTCACATGGGCTGACCCCCTCCCTTCATGCTTATAGTAACATATGGCATTAAGACATACGTTACTTGACTTG
>JAOXJP010017818.1:0-17452 GCA_025762735.1 Platanus orientalis | reverse complement strand
TATATATATAGTGAGAGAGAGAGAGAGAGAGAGAGAGAGAGAGAGATGTATATCTTAAAAATTTGAAATAATGATTGTCTACTAATTGCAACCATAAAGAAGCCCTTCATTTTTTTTTATTAATGGCAGATAACGCTAGATACTTAAGGCTGCATGCTTTCTTTCTTTTTTTGTTAATGATATTTTGTGGCTTCCCTTCCAAAAAAATACCTTCGAAGAGCTCTTGTAACTTTTAGATAACTTTGCAAGAAATTTTAAACTTCCAACAGCCTACAAGCTTTAATTTTCTCTTAAGATATTAAGCCTTTCCATCTTAAAATTCTCCATAAAATAGCAAGATATTCAAAATATTGGAGATGATCATGAAAGAAGGTTGAAATACCTGGATCTTTACAACTTTCTGGCGTAATGCTAAAAACTCTTTGCGTCCTTTCCAACCACGGTATTTCTTCTGAATAGACAAAGCTGCTTTATCTGACTTATGATCACGGTGGCTACGGAAGGCCAACTTTGATGCAGCTGAAAGCTCATGAATATCATATGGAGCAATACCATACTCATCAACACAAGTAGAGGCAGTGGCAATATCAGTCTGTTGCCTCTTTCTGAAAGAATGTGCACGAAAAGCAGATTGTATACGAGCAGCAGCCTGAGCTGCATTTCGGACTGCAGCTAGGGTATCTCTGAGAGAGAGCTGATCCTCAGTGGCACTAAGGCTCCCCTTTGAGATGCTCTCCATAGTTCTCTCTGCCTCCACAGCGGCAGCGCCTTTAGAAAGCTCACTTTCTTCCAGTGTGAGGGATGAAAGATGGCTAGTTAGCGCCACCTCTGAGAGATATCCTGCAAGTCCCTTGTGGCCACTGGCATTTGCAATGGAAGCTGGGGTTTTACCTGTCGGATCTTGTGAAGTGGGATCTGTCACTGCTCCAGCTGACGCACCGGCAGCAATCAGTGCAGCAACCATTTTTTCCCTGTTCACAAGGACGACATTTCAGTGCAACACCATTCAAAGATTTTAATTTCTGAAAACTCATCTCTTTGGATTGAATTACAGAACATTACTTTAGGAAAAGGATTTCATCTTCTTGATCTACATTAGCTATCAGGAAACAATAACAGTTAGCTGGTGGCAAGCAATCCTATTTGATGGAATTTTTACTATACACTCCATAGAATTTTACTTCTGGATCTTTTGGCATATATTTTCTGACCATTCAAAAGATATCAATAGAGGAGACAGTTAAAACCATAGAATTAAGGCATGTTTAGTGGTAAAATATATCCAATTGGGACTCCAATTTATTGGGTAGGTCCCAGGTTGCATGTATGCCACTTGCACTGCAATGTGTTTCATCAACTGTCCTCATGGTCTCCTTGACATATAATTTGTATATCCTTGGGGACTTAGTTCAGAACAATGTGTTCAAACACCAGGGCATGATAGATAGGCATTCCCACTTTCCTAAAATGTCAAGAGAAAACCATAAGACCATATGTTTATTTCAATAAAAATAAAAATAAAGGTCATTTCACAGTGCTGGTCCCTTAACTATGGGGTGCAGAGAGGGGCAGACTGCAGACAGGCTAACCTTTGGCTTTTTTGCACAAATGGCTGCTCACTTTGTTTTTATTTCAATAAAAATAAATAAAAAATTTTGAAATATTAATGTCATTTGAATTTGTTATGCACATACATAAACATGCTCACTCACCTTTTGATGAAGATTTGTTAAAATGAGGTAAATTGTAAAAAATCTAGAAAAATAATTAAAGATTAAAAAAGACGCACAGACACAAATCTAACTATTGATGTATATAAGATAATAGAGGCACAATATGTAAAGGTGAATATGTCTTTAGATTTTATGGGGGTATACTTGTATTGATGTTTTATGTAGTTATGAATATACTCCATACATTTTAAGAGTATTCAACTCTTCAAACGATTTTTCTTTCTCCTTATTTTCTCTTCTCTTTCTTCCTCCAACAAACTCTATCTTTGTTCTTGATTAACTATTGTACAAATCCACTCAAACTACATTACTGATTTAACCTTCATATTGTAAATACTCTTCCTCCCAAAATGTTTGGTTGCATATGTTATGTCCATGTTCCTGAATTTGATTATTCCAAGCTATACCCCAAGGCTCTTAAATGTATTTTCTTTGGGTATGCTCCAAATTAGAAGGGCTCCAAATGTTATCACTCCTCTACTCGGAAGTGCATTGTCTCCATGGATGTCATCTTTCATGAGATTGTTTCTTTCTTTTTTTTTTCCCTCCTAGCCAACCTTAAATTCACAGGGAGAGTAGACCTAAACCTCTTTCTCCGTATGTTTTTTATGCTGATGGATATTGTAGTCAAGGGGAGAGAGATGGTACTTGTTCAAGAATGGTACTCGTTCTTACACCCAACATCATATTGCTAATCATCTATAACTCTTGTCTCTTGAGTTTAAGGTTTTTTTCACCTCTTTGTCTTCTATTTTTATTCCATGTAGTGTATCCCAATCCCTATCTCAACCTTAGTGGAGAAGAACAATGGAAGAGGACATGCAAACCTTGGAGAAGAACAAAACATGGGATATTGTATCTCCAATATGAGAAAAAACCTGTAGGTTGCAGATGGATGTTTATTGTGAAATTGTAACCTAATTGGCACAATAGAGAGGTAAAAGGCCAGATTGGTAGCCAATGACTATACACAAACATATGGTGTTGATTACCAAGAGACATTTGTTCCTGATGCAAAAATGAATTCATTTTGTATCTTGATCTCTATTGCTTCCAATCAGGGATGGCCCTTTTTCCAACTAGATGTTAAAAAATCTTTCTTCTTATGGTTACCTTGAAGAAGAAGTTTATATGAGGTTACCTCTTGGTCTTCTGTACTCTACTAGCAAAAGGAAAGTATGTCACTTAAAAAATTCTCTATATGGGATTAAGCAATCCCCTAGTGTATGGTTTGGGAGATTCCGTGGCACCATGCTAAAAAATGGGTACAAACAGTACCAAACAGATCACACCCTCTTTGTAAAGCATCAGAAAAGGAAGGTGATAGCTCTCATTATTTATGTAGACGATATTGTGGTTATAGATGATAATTAATGTGAGCTTAACAACCTAAAATCTTTTCTCGGCAAAGAATTTGAGATCAAAGATTTATGCGGGTGGCCAGTCAACTTATGCATACCCCTACGACAAGGCATCTTGAGGTAGTGTACCCCATCCTTAGATATTTGAAAAAGAGACCAAGTCATGGACTCTTGTATGGCCAATAACACGATCACCATGTTGAAGCCTTTACAAATGCAGATTAGGCGGGATGAGTGACTGATAGAAAATCTATTCTGCCTATTGCACATTTGTGGGAGGTAATTTTGTTACTTGGCGTAGCAAGAAGTAACCAGTTGTAGCAAGATCAAGTGTCAAAGGAGAGTTTTGAGTCATGGCACACGGGATCTGTGAGATATTATGGATTCGTGGTCTTCTTAGAGAATTGGACTTCAATTTTTAAATTCCTATGCAGTTGTACTATGAATATAAAGCTGCAATTAGAATTTCGCATGACCCTATCTAGCATGATAAGACCAAGCACATTGAGGTTGACAAACACTTCATCAAGGAGAAGTTATAAGCTAAACATAGATGTATTTCCTTTGTGAACACTGAAGACCAGTTGGCTGATGTGTTTACCAAAAACCTATGTAGTTCTAGTTTTAATAAGATTGTTGGCAAGCTGGGTATGGACAATATCTACATACCAACTTGAGGGGGAGTGTTGATGTATATAAGAGAGTAGTATAATTACAATATGTAAGGGTGTATATGTCTTTAGTTGGTTTAGGGGTCTACTTGTAAATACATGTATTGATGTTTTCTCTTGTTTTGCATATTCTCCATACGTATGAGAGAGTATTCAACTCTCCAAACGATTTTCCCCCTTTCTTATCCTTCTTCTCTCTTCTCCTTCTTCCTCCTACAAACTCTATCTTTGTTCTTGATTAAATATTGTATAAATCCACTCTAACTACATCAATTATTCAACCTTCATATGGTAAAATCAAATTAGGAAAGACAAAAAACTTTAGTTTGATGAAGATCTATCCTTTTGTTCATTTCTACATTAAAAAAAAAATAGAAATTAAATTCCCAAGACCAAGAGGGTGGAACCTTACAATAGAAAATTAGTGATTAGAGATAAATGGAAAAAAGAACAAAAATGGTTCTGAAAGAAAAAAAACTATATGGAATGAAATAACCAGGTATATTAAAAGAGTAGTGAAAGAGATCCTTAGGGAGTTTAGATGAAAAGTGAAAGACAATCATCTAAAGAAACATGGTGGTGAATTGATGAAGGTCAAGTAGTTACTAATTCTAAGAGGTCTCGCTATAAGGCTTGGAAAATGGTAAAAGACTAGAAATGAGGAAAATTTAGAAAGGTATAAAAATGATAAAAAAAGCTAAGAAAGTAGCGAGTCTAAAGTTAAGGCATATGATGACATTCATCAAAAGCAAGGTACTAGGGATGGTGAGATGGATGTACACAAACTAGTTAAAATGCGGGAGAGGAAACTAAAGGCCTAGAGATGTAGGAGAGATGCGAACAACACTAGAAAATTAGGGGTTTAAGCCTCTAATCAAATAGCTATCAATTTGGCTTTAATAAGCTAAATAAAGAGGGATTTTGGTGCCTACAAAATAAAGCAATTAGGTTTAGATTTAAAGGGAAAGGAATAATGTTAGGTCTAGGTTGATAGGCATGCAGAAATTGACAACTGATGGGGTTTAATAGATATTAACTAGGGTTTTTAGAGAGTTTGATCTCAAAAGTTGAAGGGGATTGTCTAGAAGGATTAAACAACGGTGGTGACAGGTATGGAGGTGATTTCATTGTAGATCTGATGTGTTTTTTGAGGTGAATCAAATATTGGTTTCAAAGAAAAACCTGGATTCTGTGGGCTAATAAAAAGGTATGGTAGATTAGGGTTGAAGCTAGAGTTTGTGGGAAGGTTGAGAAGCAATACAGATGATTTGAGTGATGATCATGGGTTTTTGTAATAAAAGAATATCAAAGAAACACAAAAACATAGAAGTAAAAGACGGAAAAAGATGATGAAGAAAAAAGAAGAAGATCAAGAAGAAAATGAAGCACTAACTATGGACAATAATTTGTGGTAAAGAAGATAGAATAAGAAGAACCTAGGTAATCTGATGTTGAACCATAGCATGGCTCAACAAGCATCAACCTCTATGGAAACCCAAACACATGGAGTCCAAGGGATTGCTTGACAGTGGGCCCCAGATAGGTCTATCCTTGGGTCAAATGGCCTTGGACAAAATGAATGGTGGAACAGGATTTGTGTATAGTTGGGATAAGGCTGTTGTTGTTGTTTTGGTCTAGGTTCAACTTTGGACCTTATTTTGTGTTTGGGTCATAGTTTGGGTTGGTTTGAATGTGGTTATTGCATGTTTAGAAACAAGAGGAGTTTGAAAAGTCAAATTTCTACTTAGTTTCTAATTAGGAGTCCTAGTAGGGAATATAATAATATATGCTTGTAATTGATTATTTTCATTAGAATTAATGAAAAAATATATATATTGTGTGGGACATTCTCCAACTTGTGAAACCCTAGGTGAGACCTAGGTAAGTTCTTCTCATCTTCTTCATATTATTTGTATCAAAACACTGTTCACATGTTACTAGTTACCACCGTTCACAACTCATTCTTCTTCCTTTGTCTATTTTTTATTTTAACTGTTTTTAATCAACATATTTGCGGTAGAATTTTCAGATATCCATACCCTAATTAAATCTATTTGAAAGTAATCTTATAAACCCTAATTCCCCTCTAAATCTTTCACCTTCAATTTGTGCTTTGTAGATTTCTGCTGTGTTAACAAAACAAGCAAAATTACCACCATTATAACCCATCAACCAGCTCTATTTTATTCTATTTTCTATTCAGTATGACATTATCACTTCAGTCCCTCCTCTATTTCAAATTTCCATCAAACCATGACCCTAAGTTCATTTTCTACAACCCTAAACCTTGTTGAATTCAATACAGCACCCATAGACTTCGCAGGGCTATCAACTAACCTTAAATCAGTCCAGATTTAATGCAATATTCAAAAGGTCTTATATTAGTTTTAGTATCAAAGACTAAGTTCCTGACTATTGTTTGCTTCCTCAACCTTAATTACTCTCCCAAAACCTTAAGGTGTTAAGAGATACAAAAATTAATATACTTCAACACCCCTTCATGAAGAACACTATTCTCTCCTGGGAACACTTGGAGAACCAAGTGCAAGACCAATGCATCCACACACATGCAATACTACGTCCAGGAAAATACTTTTACTTCCATGGGGATTCAAACTCATGAACAAGCTTGGCTCTGATACCATGTTAATAGTGAATTAACCAACTCTTCCAAAACCTTAAAGGTGTTTGGAGATACATAAATTAATATACTTCAACACTTATCACCATGGTTACTAATGTTAAGTCAGCCTCTAGATTAGAGACCTTTTCTCAATATTATGAAATTACCAAAAAAAAGGTGAGCCAATTGATTTCAGGGATGGACACTATAGAAGGTCATTTGGCTACAATGCAAGCATCTATAGACAAGATATTATTTGTTCTAGGAAGAAAAAAAAATGCCAAAGATCCTACCATTGGTGTTGGGTCATCTAATTCATGCCATATTCCACCTTTGAAACAAAACGTTGGGCAACCAAGAAACAACACATACATAGATGAGTGTAGTAGAGATAAGGATGTTGAGACAGATGAGTGGTGATAGTAGAACGGATAGAATAAATATGATTGCATTCATGAGAACTTAGGGGTAGCACAAATAGGTGACAAGATGAGAGGAAGTCATATTGAGATGGTTCAATCATGTGCAATTAAGACCAATGAGTACACAATTAGGAGTTTCATTAACTTGGTTCAATCATCCATAAGGAGGGAGATATTTAGAGGATGTTGCTCATAGAATTAGAATGGGGTGATTGAAGGAGAGAGGTGTGTGATAAATGAATGCCTTTAAAATTGGGAAAATTTTATAAGGCATCCATAAAACCATCCATGCTAAATGGAGCAGAAATTTGGGCATCCAAGAAACGAGTGTGGCTGAGATGAGGATGTTGAGATGGATGAGTGGAAAGACTACAAAACCTTGAATTAGAAATGAATTCATTCATGGGATCTAGGTGTAGCACCACTAAGTGATTAAGATGAGGGACAGTCGACTAAGATGGTTCAGTCATGTGCAACAAAGACCAATAAGTGCATCAGTAAGGAGTGAGATGATGCAAGTTGAAAGTATGAAGAGGATAAGAGGTAGGCCAAATTTGACTTGGGTTGGACTAATGAGGAAAGACATTGATGCTTGAGATTTAATGGCAGAGATGGTCCAAGATCAAGTGGGATAGCGGAAAGGATTCATGTAGCTGATCCCAAGTAGTTGGGATAGGCTTTGTCAATGTTGTTGTTGACTGCACAGTCATAAGTAGTGATATGGTGCAAGTTGAAGGCATTTAAAGGACAAAGAAAAGGCTAAAAATGACTTAGGTTGAAATAGTTAGGAAATAAATGTGTTCACAGTTCGATAGAAGATATGGCCCTAGATAGAGTGGAATGGTGGAACATGATTCATATAGCCAACCCCAAGTCATGAGGCCTTGTTGAGTTGAGTATACATTGAAGAAAGATCATTAATTCATCTCCATTGATAATGGGGATTACAGATTTTGATTTCAATAAGAAGCCACAAAGAAGTTATAATAATAATAATAATAGTAGCAGTAGTAGTAGTGGTAGTAGTAATAAGGGAAGAAAGGAAAATCTGAATGGCAAGCTAGTGGTTGCAAAACCCTTTTACATCTATCAGAGAAACTACTAAGGTGAGCCTTAAATAATTTAAAAGATACTAAATATGTTCATGCAACATACAAGGGAAAATATCCAAAATTGATGCAGCACACAATAGAGGAGGCTTCAATGGATCGATTTATAGCTAAGTGGAGTGATGTGTTTCAGAACAGAAGCTGAACTAGAAGAGTAAGAATGGGTATAATAAGCTGCCTTTTATTGATCAAACTTCAGATGTATATGGGAGTAACAGAATGATGCAGCATGCATGTAGGTTAGTGGGTGTGTGCACAGGAACTAGGAATAAAATTGCGTGAGTATTTATAAAACATAAACAAGATTCCTACTTGCACACTCACACACTAATTCAATTGATTCTTTATGCTTAGTTCAATATTTATGTTAAGAGTCAAAGTATACAAAGAAGGGACGATATTAAACCTAAATAATATGAATAGAAAATCAACTAACTTAGAGATCACAGAAGTGATAAGTTGCTGTCCAGAAATTTAGAAAGTATCAAAGTGAATAAAATGGTCAAAACTATGGAAATAGCAAAGGGGAAATAGTTGATAAATAGAGGATCTTGTATGGGAAAAAAAAACAGGGTTTAAGTAATATTCAGGTTAAAAGGAATAGGCTAAAATAATAGAATCGTGATTAGAAAATTAGCCCCACAGCTCACATAATATACCACAGAAGTTCACCACACCACCACTTTAAAGGAGCAGCTTTAAGGCCAAGAAAAACTGAACTGAACCAACCTGTTTCGTTAGAGAAGATGATCAACAAGGTCTGGGAGGAGATGATCTAATCAAGTCAAGGTCGAATCAGCAGCTTGGGGTCCCTCATAAAATAACAAAAAAATTCTGATGCTGAGAATGAATGTGCTGCCTGCCTATAATGACCAGGGAATGGGGTTCCTTGTATCCAACAGACTTCGGATGAAATATGGTACCAATAGGATTACCCAGGGGTTGTTGTGACCCCCCTGAAACATCAAGGTCAGACTCCCATTATTAAGGAGTTTGTGGTCAATCTTCTACGAAGTCAAAAATGCCCTGTTTCACACCTCCTTTGAATTGATCCAGGTGGAAGGCTTGGTTCCTGACAGCTTAGGAAGGAGTTCCTACCTCTTTAGGATCATTTTGGGGTTGCCATAGCCCTGCCAAGACCTCACACTCCAATTCCTATTACTTAGAAGATGGAGCCCAATCTCCTACAAATACTCCATCTCCCCTGTTTAACGCCTGCAACAGGTAATATGTGGTGGGGCCCTCTGAGATGGGAGCAACAATACAGGAGAGATGTTGAGGGAGGATCGTATTGGAGTGCTGATCTTCCTGGAGAGACAACTCGATCAGATCCCAAGTGGTTTGGTGTTGGGAGTCCTTTTGGTACAAACAGCTTGCCGAAATTCTTCACGCCTAAGGATGGAGTTCAGAAGCCACAACCCACAATATTAGAAGTCTTGGGTTATCTAACCCTGCATAGAGGATCGTCCAGGTGTTATTGACAATCCCACAATGTAGTTCCCACTGATTCTTGGTGATTGGAGAATAGGAGTTGAACTCGTGAGAGGGGTTTTTCAGGTGCTGTTCACGCCTGGTACAGATGAATCCTCCCAAAATCTCTTCAAAATTGAGCCCATATAAAGTCCCGGGATGTGCTGGTCTGAGCAAATCATCAATACTTTGGCGGTGGTGTTGATTCTTCCTTAGTTTGGTACGTTTCAGTAATACAGAAATTCAGTGAAGTGTAAAAACAAAGAGAAGAAAGAAAGGATATAGGACCTTTAACCCAAGGAAAAGGGGGTGGTCTCCACCACAACTGTTAAACTAGGCTTGCCCTAGACCTATTCCAGAATTTTAGTTATCCAACCAGTAAACAAAGAGGAAGGAAGAAGAAGCACTCGTTCAAAACTTCAGTTTATAATCGCATAACATCAAAAGATCAAATCGTGGGCTCTTATAAGAGACTCCCACAGTTTAGGTTTAATACAAATAAGTCCCAAAATGACTGAAATATCCCTAAGACCAATAAAACCCTCTCCAAACTACCCTCAAACAATAAATAATAACCAAAAACCCCAAATAAATTGCTAACGACTAAAATACCCTCAAAATTATGTGTTCCCCTTGTACATGAGACACAACTAATATAAAGAAAATAAAAGAGTGACTAAAGTAGTTGTGTGCATGGCTCAATCATCATCTCGGTCATGATGTCCACATCACATAAGCTTAAAATAAGGCTGTATTCTTGACTCAAAGTGGGATGACAAAGAAGAAATAATCTCTGATTGAGTGATATAGCTAGGGTTTAAATCGTAGCTTAGGTTTAAAACAGCCAGTAAAGCAACAGAGGTTATGGGGTTATATTGATGCAGAACAGGGGTCGAAACAGGTCAGGTTTATGAGAAAAAAACAGCAAATTGATGGTTGAAATTTTGATGGTCTGGAGGCTGAATAAAACTCTTGCTGTTAGGTTAATTATGGAAGACACAACAGCAGGTTACTATAGGACTGTAGGAAGGGTTTATGCAGGTTTAAGTCAAAGGTAAAACCCCTCAGAGTGTGTGTTCAGGTTTAGGACTGGAACAGGGCTTTAACAAAGTTCAGAGAGTGTCGTCTTTTGTGATTTAAGCTTATCACCTGAGTGATTAATCAAGGGCTGATCAGGGAACTGAACGGGATGTGTATCCTCTGGGTTTAGAGGATTAAACAAAGGAGATATGTTCTGTTCAAAATTTAGAATCAGAATTGACTTCAAACAGTAGAGACAAGCTTAACTTATAAATCCAAAATCAAGGTTATGACCAGAATTTAAAAGAGGGGGTCTGAGTTATTCAGTCGTTAGAGAGAACTCAAGGGGGATTATCTACTTCAGGTTTGAAACAAGAAAGGGAATAAACTTAGGGGTGCCGCAGGGTGTTATAGTGGTTGGGGTTAAGTTTTCTTGAAGAAAACAAGATGGGGAATATGGGGAAGAAAGGCCACAGGTCTGGAGTTTGTGTGATAACAGGGTTTTAATCAGGGAAAAGAAGAGGTTAGGCATAGCTGCAGGTTCTAGAAGAGAATGTGAATTTATGGATGGGAATCAAAGAAGAGGGTACTGGAAATCTGGGTACTCATTTGTGGGCTCAAGAACTAATCAAGAAGACTCTTGCTGATAACTTCAATGGCTGAAATTTTCAGTCAAAAAGGAACATGATGTGAAAATCATGATCGAGATGATGATTGGGCCTTGTCATAGTTTTATTCATTTACTTTTATTTTTTGTGTCATTGTGTCTCATGTCAAGGGGGGCACAGAATTTTAAAGGTATTTTGGTCCGTAGGAATTATATAAGGGTATTTTTGTTATTGTTTGTAATTTATGGGTAATTTAGAGAAGAGTTAGGAGAGGGAGGGTTATTTTAGTCAACACATGGGAAATTTTATGTAAACCTAGTTGTGGGACTCTATAATAAGAGCTCACGACCAACTTTTAAATTTTATAGATTAAGACTTGAAATTTTATGTTTCACGGTCACTTCTTATTCCTCTTGCTTGTTGCAGCTAAAGAACATAAAAACCCTGGAATGGGTCTAAGTTAGTCCTAGTTTAACGGTAGTAGTGGAGGCTACTCCCTTCCCCTTGGGTCAAAGGTTTCCTATTTCTTCTTCTTCAATCATCTCATACTTTGTTTACAAACTTGTTTGTTGGCTGAACTCATAAACTATCAGAAGATTCAATATAATTCCATTATCTTTGAAGTTTTCGATCCAAGCAAGCATTTCAGCATGTTGTTAAAGTCCCACGACCAGTTTTGGAGCTTTTGCGAATAATTTTGGGACTCTTTGAAGGCTTGGTTTGAAGACTGAACTAGTTACAGGTGTGAATAGTCTTCCAAAGGAATCACATGAGAATGGCTCCAGTCCCGAACTTGTAGGGAGTTGGTTCCTGATATCTCTCCTGCTTGTAACGACCTCTCTCACGATCCAAAGTGTGGTGGGACCCATCCAAAAGGGGCCTTACTTGATCTGGTTCTGATCGAAGATATCCCATGGACACGAGACTTGTAGAATTTTGGGGTTCATGGGAAATCATCTCCCGACTCCTATTTCTTAGGAGTTGGCTAAAGGGGCTTCAATAGAATACTAATAGACCCTAAACGATCCTAAGGCTAGCAGCTGCTTCCCAAAACTCCAGCTCAGATCAGAGAAACACCCCATTGAATCACAAAGAGCCGTTAAAATCATGAATTCTGGGTTTCGTAGGAGATTGGCTCCTAATTCCTAATCTGTAGGAGTTGGGCTGAGAGATTTGGATAGGGTTATCCTAGCCCTAGGGCGACCCAAAGAGGGCTATTACCCATCCAGAAGCTGCATACTATTAGGAGACACTCTCCCTTGTGTTTTGAGGTTGGCGCTAATGGGTTTTTCAGTGGATGTGGATTTCGGCTGCACCAACTCACTAATGACTAATCAGATTTTGTAACTTCAGCACACATCCCATACGATATCTTGCAAGTGTAGATTGACATGGTAGCTTTGATTGGTTAGGCTAAAGGCTGATAAAATACTGTTAAACCTATAATTCCCTGAGAAATCTAAGTTTATATCATACCTAAACCTACCTAAATTCTTTTTTAATGGTTTCCTGATAGTTTTTTTATATCCCTATTGCCTTATTTTGAAATTTTCATGATTCCTATAGACTTTATTACATTGGCATTCATGCTGAAATAATTTTCCAGCAACTTAACAAGTTTTGGATCTCTAATCTAATCCCATATTCCTCTCATATTGATGGGTTTAATATTTATCAATACTTTGTAGCTTTGAATTCTTAATTTGCATATTGAATTTAATTAAAGATTCACTTGATTTAGTGTGTGGTCATGCAAGTAGGAATTTTGTTTATGTTTTGTCATTACTCTTACAATTTTATTTATAACTCCTTGTGCACACACCCGCTAGCCTATATGCATGCTGCATCAGAACATCAAGAACAAAAAAGAAATAGAGAGGAAAGAAAGAAGAGAGTAGATAAAAGAAGAGATACCTATGAGGGTAATCACCTACCACTCAATACCTTGGATGTCACCATCCATGGCCTCATCAAGGAGCTTGGAGAAAGGACATCCCACTCGTTAGAGAAGAGAAAACCCACAGAAAATTTTATTCATCTTTCATTAAAAATAAAAGAAGAGTATGTGTCATTTATAACCCACGATTGGATTAGGTTTCCTCCTTCTCACACTTCAAAATTTAAATAAATAAATAAAATAAAAAAGAGAAACTACTCTATTCGTGTGGTCTTAATAGTGTAGTCAACCAGCCACCTATTTGGTAAAAAGAGCCTATTGGCAACTTTGCCCAAAAACAATAAACTTTAATCCCTTTGATGTCCTACCTCTAATACTTAATAACTTATGAAGTTATTTTTTTGATTAAGGTGAGGTAATTTTATTGATCAAAAAGGATGAAAATGCAGCACGAGAGATGCTCTAACAGAACCACCAATTCAAACTCTAATTGAATAGCCATAAACTTCCTCCATGCTCCTTGTGTGTCTTCATGCATTGACCCCACCAAGGCCATGTGTGGGCCCCATGTGTCTCCAATGACCTCATCATATGTTTAACATGATAACTTGTGTTATTTTAATAGAAATTAAAACATAGGAATAATTTTTTTAAGTCTTGTTTTTGTGACAAGAATACCATTTGGATTATGTATGAAGCTTATGGGCCTCAACATTAGGCAAGCATCACAGTGTGAGATGTGCATGATGTGTGCCTCATACATTGAGGGTGTGCTTAGGGTAAAGCCTTGAGGCATTTTACTTGACCCTTGCCTCAAAGTGTAAGCTTCAAACGCCTTTTAAAACTCTGATCCAGAATGCACTTGTCAGTGTTTAGAATTTGAGCAAAATTATTGAACAGGCCAAGAATATACAGTGTATTGTATTTACCTTCCAAATCGTGCAGCCCAATGAAGGGCAGTCCACCCATTGATATCACGAAAATTTATACTGATTCCAGAATTAAGAATTGCATTTAGGGCCCACTCAAAACCCAACCCAGCAACCATGTGTATTATCCCTTGCTCTTTCTTGGACAAGGAACAACCAGGCATGTCACCTTCAACCTCGTTTTTGGACAAAAGCCACTGCTGTAACTTGTCTTTTAAAAGTTCTTGTAGAAGCCAGTCCATGGTACTCAATGGGGTCTCACCACCAAACAAGAGTGCCTCTATAATATGCCCCCATGGATCTTCACTGACTTTCAATTTTGTCAATAGATCGAGTCCTGATTCGACAATATCTTCTTTCTGAGCCAATGGAACACATAGAAGCATCTGTGCAAATCTGACAAGCAACAGCAGTTCTTCTATGCTCTTAGTTGTTTCGGTTTGTGGTAAATTGCAGTGAGCACAGCCCCTTGGCTTGATACGGTATTCGAATTCTCTGACTTCACTGCAGGATTGCCTATTGCCAGACGTGATGCACAGACTAACCTTTCCAGGACTACGTGGAGGAGCCTGGCAACGAAGCACACCTTCCTGAATGATGTCTACAGGAACTTCAATGTCACCAAACATGCATGTCCATGCACTTTCCGAGGGATCACATAGAAAAGATCCAGTAATGATAACCTGCATTGAGTAGTTCGGCCTTTAGAATTTCAAACCTATACTGAAGCACAAAAATTGCTTAACAGAAGGCATCAGAGGGAGAACAAATGTGATAATACCAGTTCATTACATCATGATGATCAATTCTTCCCTACCATATACATGGTAAAATTAAATCCAAACTGATCCCAACTGACAACTATTATTTATTTATTTTTATCCTTTGGTTAAGCTAACTGTCCACTTGATACCTCCTTGTATAATATTGCATGTAATTCAGAAGTTGCATGAACTTGATGATCCTAACCATAAATTCAAAAAATAATTATAAAAAAATTGGGATACATTGACCTCTAGAAAGTAAACACTTGGGATGGGATGGTTAATGACATTCTATTGGTACGAGTAATATTCAACATATACCCTAAGGAGTGGTCCATCAATTGTAGATCTGGGATTAAGTAATCTAACTGCATAAACATAAGGGAACAAATTGATTCATTAGGAATGATAGCTTATTTTAATATATAATCATACCTATCCATAAAATATATATATATATATATATATAAGGAGTGGTCCATCAATTGTAGATCTGGGATTAAGTAATCTAACTGCATAAACATAAGGGAACAAATAGATTCATTAGGAATGATAGCTTATTTTAATATATGATCATACCTATCCATAATATATATATATATAATCATAGCTTATTTAATACATAATACACTTGTATTAAAATATTCTTAATAAATACAAATGCATTCATTAGGACTTTGGTACATAATGGTTGACAAACAGATTATAATCTAACTAGAGAAACATATGGGAACAAGTAGATTATCCTTCTTCTCTTCCCCCTCCTTTTATTTCCCTTGGAATTTATCTTTTTTTATATGCTTTTTGAGCATGTTGACACAATCTTGACATTATGCATTAATATACTTGCTAAAAGGAAATATTTGCTCGGCATATCAACATTGTACATAATGTCAATAAAAAAATTGAAGTTTTAAAATGCAGTAGATGTTTCGTGTCAATGTAGATAATGTTTCATGTCAGTACATGGACATATGTCGGGAGACATTTCTAGACATTTGAAACCGTGCTACAGAAAATAGAAAAAAATGTCATAATTACTTGTACAAAGGGAAGTAAATAAGAAATGCCAAATAGGGTAAGATGGGAAATTTGAAACTCAAGATTGAATTTCATAAATAAATAAAAAAAGCCAATATGAGGTCTACGTACTGTGTAGAGGTTATAGAATTTGAAAAGCTTGACTATCCAAGCACCTAAAGTAAGTTTGTGCAGTAGCTGTTTTTGGGGCTTATAATATAAAGTGAAGGTGAATCCATGATTTAAGACATCTACTTATTGTGATATGAGTCTAAGTATGAATATATTAGAATAAATGACTTTAGGATCAAGTAAACAGCAATATCAGGCGGTTAGAAGTGTCTCGCTCTGTTTTGGCTATATGCCACATCAAAGAAATGACCCACCTTTTGAATTGTTCCAGGTCAATGAGTTGGTGGATCACATCTATAGTTTATTGGGGCTGAAATTCATTGACAATAAAGGACATTGGGACTGCCATATAATTCTCCATATAAACACAACAATCAACATATATCATAACTAATATTTCTTTAAAAATGACAGACCCCTGGTGATCAGCTGTAGCAAATTTTTCTGTAGCTTTTGTAGCATGAACAAAAATCACAAAAGTACAAAAACCTCATGTTGAAGACAAAAAAATCATGTTAAAAGACACACACACACATACACAACCCACATTTTTTGTTCATATTACAAAAACCTACAGAAAATTTTGCTAAAGAAGATCATTCCTCCAGACATAGTCTGATTTTAAGCCATGGAGTTCGAAAACCGACTACCTTCACAATGAAAAAACCAGAATACATTATTTGAAAAGGAACATGAAAAGATGTAGAAATTCATGGAACATACCTTTGTATCCTCAGTGGCATACCCCCATTCTGGGGATATTTCACAAATGGTAAAACTCTGTTTCTGTGTGATAGTCAAACTAGAGTCTGCTACAAGAGGAATCTCAGGGTTACTTTCTTGGTCAAAGAAAGTATAGTAGTCAGGTTTGGCTTCCTGAACACTTGTTCCCAAAGAATATCCAGAACTTCTGGAGTGTTGAACTTCTTGAGGCAGTGATGTTGAAGTTGGCGATACAAGAGGATTGTCAGAGCCCAGTAGAAATTGTCTAGCAGCTGAAAGTTGCAGACTTAAATTGCTCTCAGAAGTGTAATAATTACTCTTATTTTCTGCAATATTTCCACCAAAATCTGACCACTGAGAAGGCCAGTTTTGCTGCTGTCCATCTGAACTATTGAAAATTTTCTCTTGAGAGTCAATCCCAGTTGAACTGTCCAGCATGTCTTTCCAAGAGGTGGAATATTTCCTTCCAATAGTATATTCAGGACCCAGTGGTTTCCTGTCATCTACAGAATATAACTCAGTTAGTGGCACCTTTTCTGTTTCTATCTTCTTCTTTTTTTCCTTTAAAAAAAAATATTATCACAAGGAGGACAACAAACCAAACAATTAAAGTGACCAAGAAGCATATCTATATGGATAATGCTTCACAAAGAAAAAAAAATGAAAATATGCTCTAACTGGCAGTAACAAGTCATCATTAGAAAATATCAAGGTTCAAAATGTCGGTGTTGGTGGAAATGTCGGTCAGACCAAAATAAGACATATATTGGAAATGTCAGAAATATTGAAAAGAAATATTGTAAAAATCGTGGAAACTTAAGAAGCAGATTCTAATAAAACTACATATGCACAAGGAAACAAATAGATTCATTAGGAATGATAGCTTATTTTAGTACAACAACAACAACAACAACAACAACAACAAACAGCCTTATCCCAACTATTTGGGGTCGGCTACACGAATCCTGTT
>JAOXJP010017807.1:0-17452 GCA_025762735.1 Platanus orientalis | reverse complement strand
ATAAACTACATAACCCTAATAAAAGAAAATTCCTAAATTTCCCTTCTAAGAGAGTTGTATGGCCAGCACTCTTTTACATCAATAAAACTCTAAAAAAAACATCAAAGATAATTCCTAAAAAATCACAAATAACCTCTCCCATGGCTTTATGCCTTATTACAAAAACCCTTTCCCTACTAAAATTCAACTAAAAACACTCTAAAATTAAATAAAAATAACCCTAAAATAAATCGGAAACATCTTAATATCCCCAAAAGCAGTTGGAAACATCCCTAAAAGTCTTGAACTGACAGAATCTTCATAGCTCTTGAATCAGGCTCTCTTGTGGGGTGGTACATAGAGCATCTTCTCGTTAGTTGCATCATTGCCCCACTCGAGCCCGGTGTGAAAATTCCCTTACATTAGTTATGAACAAATAAGAAAGGGGTATCAGAATGTGACGGGAATGGTGTTTCTAATTCTAGTGGGTTCTTCTATATTAGGGTTTAACAAATAAAATGAGGGAACTAGGATTGCCAGCAGAAGTGGACCCAATTTAGGTTAGTCTTTAGTATTTCTATCTTGGAAAGTCTTTAGTTTTTTAGCAAGTTAGGGTCCAAAAGTTAGCAAATAGGTTCCATTAATTTCTATTTTTTTATACGATGTAATTCTATAAATGGACATAATCCCCAATGTATGGTATGGTTTCTTGAGAAAAAAAGTTCAGTTTGAAGTGAAGTTGGTCTTCATCTTCCTCTCCGACACTTGGTATGTGATATTGGTAATAGCTTGGGACTATTTCTACTGTAGTAGCTTGTGGTTGCTGCATCTCTCTTCACTTCTACTTCTTCTTTTCCCATTTTATTTGTTCACAATTTCAATTACTAAAGAAGGCACCGTTACTATTTCAAATTTGATCAAGTTTTAGTCAGCATTCATCCAATCAGATAAGTTTTATTTCAGTTTATTAAATCTGACTGTTTCTATTTCAGTCCATGATATTTCGATCCTACACATGTTCAAGATGCTTTCTTCTCCTTCTTCTGATTCTATTCAGTCCTAAATTACGTTGGATTCGTTACTTATATTCCTCCAGATGTCTTAACTCCAGAACTCCAAAATTTTGTAGACTGTTTTACACATTCTGTTGTGCTGGAATTCTGAACCAGTACCTGAGTTCTTAAAGTTTAGCGGTCCTAAACTTATCTGATTAGAGTGAAGCTTTGTGGTGTTATTCTACACTCGAATACCTATCGCCCTGCAAATTTTCAGATCAAAACTGAAAATTCTAACCTGAGTTTCCAACCTGACTAATTAGCTGTCCAGTAGACTTCTGTTTCCTGGGTTATTGTGTGGATTGAAGAATTTCAGCCTACATGTGGTGATATCTATCTCTATATGTGGAGTTCTACTAAAGCCCTGACCAGTGATTGCTTCTAGTCAAGTCATGGGCCCATTACCTACAGGAAATTATAGATTATGCTGTCCTGCACCAACTATGCTTCAAGATTGTAGAGCCAGTAAACCATGTTAATCATTGGTCATCTACTTGAAAGGTTTGGAACCACTTCTTGAACAATTTTGGATTGTGTGCAGTGCCAAAAAAACCTTTTATGAGCTGATTCTTGATTGGAATCTGATTGCGTTAGTGACTTAAGGCAAGATTCTATGGAGAATAGTCTCGGCTGCAGGCGGCATGAAATATTTGGAAAGAAAGAAGAGGACATTTAGGAACAAACAAAATCCATTGAATAAATGATTAACATCTCATTTCTTCCCTCTCCCCCTCCACTGGTCATCTGTAATAAAGGAATTTATAGGCTTTTATAAAACCTCTTTAGTTTACAGTTGGGAAGCTATTTTTCACAATGATTTCTAACTTTTTGGCACCTTCATTCTGTTTAAACTTTCGCCAGGCTGATTTTCATAACTAATTTTTAGCTCAATGTACATCGGGTCCGCCTCATCCCTATTTTAATAGATTTATTACCATTGCCAATAAAAACCGTATATGTTGTCGGGATATCATAAATCCTTTTTAACACAACTTCCCAGTATGCCAAGATAGTGCATAAGCATATGGAGACGATGATGAGGACGGCCAGAGCCCGAGCGTAATAATAGGTAAGATTCTAAACTCTCCCGTCAGGCCCTTTGATAGTGTTTGATGTAGACTATACGCGTACAAAACCGTTGCCTTCATGTTTATCTCAGGTATCACTTTTCCGCACTGATGTGTCCACCCCCTGGTCTGTGCATACACATTGTGCAGGATTTTGTGTGCACAAAAGCCGGAGTGTTGGAATTGTTCTGCTGCGGTACAAACTGTATGCTGAACTGTACTGATTTGAGCTGCAGGATTTGGTAGGACTCCTAAATTTGGCCTAAAATAGAACTGACATTGGAGGCCGACACAACAGCGTTGAAAAAGTGATTTACACTTTTTGGAAAATCCTTTTCACTTTTTGGTGCTGATGTGTTGGCCCCTAAGTCAGTCCTACCTTAGGCTAACCCTAAGGTAGTCCTACCAAATCCTTATGGGTAAAAATTGTATTAAGTTGTTTGGATAGCTTCGTAAAATCACTGTTGGAAAGCAAGAAAATACTTTTAAGAATAAGATGGATCACTCCATTCCAATAGTCTTTTCTGGGAGCAAATCTTCTATGCCCAAAATTGATGTGATTATTGTGTGACTGCACCACAATCTGACACATGGGGTGCATATGGTTAAAAGCATTGAAAAGGTGTTCAATTCAAAAGGAGGCACTACGTTCAAAAATACATCATGTGTCAGAAACTGGTGGATGTCACACAATGATCACACCAATTATAGTCTTAGAGGATTTATTCCCATTTTTAAAGAACGCAATATACAAAGCAAACCTCCTCTATATCTTTGGGAACTACAAAAGTGTATGGGATAATTGGACTCTACCCAAACCCACGTCCTTCAACTTTCTCATTTGGTCTACTATATGCTCTAACAGCAATTTCTTTCCTAATTGAAGGGTAGGTGTAGTGGGAAAAAAACCCCACCAATTAGACATCGCCACGTGTTATTCCTAAGTTGGGTCCAACCATGCGATGGTACATTGCAAATCAGGTCTCACCTCGGACTGGTCTATTCTAAACCATGCCAGACAAGACGGAGTCTAAAGGACACGCCAGTCAAACCAGATTTGAGGTATCTTGACACGTCATCTGCATGCAGACTCATTCTTAATCACATCAAGCTACGTGATCCCTAATGCGCACAACGTAACAGACTGATCTTCAAATCAAATATATGATCAATTCAAAATCCATCAGCAAATTTCACTCCAACAACTTGTTCAAAGACAGTCAAAGTAGTTCAAACTACTTCCATCTCAACCTCTCGAGATCACAGAGATCTTAATCCCTAAACCAAAGGGATCAAGTCTCATCAAGCTCTATAAGAAGATTCAAATGTCCTCTAGAAGGGACAAATAGACACACATAGAGAGACATATAAAAAAACTGAGATAACACAACTAAACCTTACCCCCATAAACTAAAATCCTACTAACTTGATTGGTGGAGGTCATTTGGCAGATACCACACCAGTAGAAGGATCATCCCAGAGAAGCTCTACTATTTGCAAGAACAAAAAGAGGTTGAACCAGACTAGGAGGAACCAACAATTCAACTCGGATTGACAGTGAGGTGGAATTTTACCACCACAGTTTGGCATCGTCCGTGGGAACGTTTGTAGAGAAGAAGTATATTCTATCAATTTTTTTTTATAAATAGTGGCCCTTGGAGGAAGGCGACTCAAGTTAATGATCAGGTTGACCCAGAGCAATCATCCCAACAGCTGAACATTCCTCCACAAGTTGCAGCTATTCTAACACATATCGAAACTATCTAGGACCAGTTCTGGGAACAGAGAAATGAATTCTGACATAAGCTAGAAATGTTAACTCTGGAAAATGAATGCCTAAGTCATGTATTCCAGAAGAAAACCATCACCAGCACTAACACATCTCCAATGCACACACAAACAACAATGAGCAACACCGGGAGAGAGAAGAAAACCTCCCTCCCCTTTTGCAAGAAGAGAAACCAAATAAGGTATCTAAAGAAAATGTCGAAAACATGGTTGACAAACACCTGGAGGAACTCAATCTCAAGACCGAGACTCCCCGAAACCAAACAGCTTAGCAAATATCCCAAAGTATGGTTAAGAATCTTGACAAGTCTCATTTTGGGCAAGACATCCTGGATCAACAAGTGCCCAGACAATTCACCATGCACAAGTTTCAACAGCTATGATGGGTCATCTGATCCTATGGCACACTTACATCATTACCAATAGGTGATGACTCTGGAGCAACATAATAATAGCCTGATGTACAAAGTCTTACTGTCAAGTCTGCGAGGGGTAGCTTTGGGATGGTTCCACAAGCTACCTCCCTTAAGCATTCACAACTACCATTAACTTTGTATCACCTTTATTGCCAACTTTGTCCATGGCTGACCAGACACCTTTTTCAACATGAAGAAGGGAACCAAGGAGCCATTAAGGGCATACATTTGGAGGTTCTAATCGGGAGCTTCTCCACATCGTAGGCTATGATGAGAGAACCACCGCCATAGCATTCAAAAGAGGACTCCCACACACAAGCAAGCTACATTAATCATTAACCAAAACCTCTACAAAGGACATGACTAGCCTCTTAGCTAGAGCAGAGAAATACGCAAAGCTAGAAGGCGAGGCATCACCTCATAGGACAGAAGTGATTGATACACCACCAGATCTTCAATCTAGGCTAGTTCCTGCCAAAGATCAGCATAAGGGAAGTCCCGACAAGAAAAGAAAAGAAAGATGGAGGGAAAGTATGCTTGAGAGCTTACACCCCTCAACACACCCATACAGGTCATCCTGTAGTAAATCAAGCATGGACCGTACCTCAAATGGTCAAAGCCCATGAAAGGGAACCCAAGCACAAGGGATTAGTCCAAGCATTGTGAATATCACAAATCCAAAGGCTAAAGAACTGATGAATGTTGAATCCTTTGGTTGCAAATTGAGGATCTCAGTAGACGCGGCTACCTAAAGGCTTACATAGCCGATAGGAATCAACAAGCATAATGATTTCATTGAGAAGAAAAAGCTTGTCCAGTGTAGGTGGCTAACACTCAGTCACAACAACTAATAAATCATGTCATCCACACTATTTGTGGACGACCTTGAGTTGAGCAAGCCACTCGATCAATCTTAAAGAGTTATCATCGAAAAATAGAGGCTTGTTGGGTCTTTCACATATCACAGTTAGCTAAGATCGTCCTTGAACCATTACCAAAGCTACAATCAGGGCTAGCCACCTTCTCCGACCAAGATCTAGAAGGGTTGCACTGTCCACATGACAATGCCTTATTGATCTCTCCAAAGATCTCCAACTCAGAGGCCAGAAGGGCCATGGTGGACACAAGAAACTCTGCGGATATATTTTTCTTCCTAGCCTCCCATCAAATGAATCTAAAAAATTTATCCTTCAACCCTATTCTGCACCATTGGTTGGGTTCGATGGTAAGCCCACACCCCTACAATGCCATCTTAGGCAGAGGATGGATCCACAAGATGAAGGCAATTCCTTTAACCTATCACCAATGCCTTTAGTTCCCGATGCTGGAAGGATTGATGGAGGTATGAGGAGACTAATCCTTGGCCAGAAAATGCTACGCCCTAACAATGAAAGCGGATCAACAACAGAATCCCACAAGTCAATAGTAATCACTGCATAGCTCCCAATATACGCATAGTCGTACTTAGGCACCCTAAGCCACCATGGCTAAAGAGGTAGAGAAAATAAGGTTTAACCTAAGCAAACCTGATTATATAACCAAAATTAGATCTCAGCAACCTGAAGGCTTCAAGCAACAACTATCTTATTTTCTTAGAAAAAATATAGATGTGTTCGTATCCAAAATGGTTGGCCAATGTTATAGTGGTACCAAAGAAGAATGGAAAGTGATGAATTTGTGTGGACTACACCAATCTTAATAAAGCCTCTCCTAATGAAAAGTTTCCACTCCCAAAGATAGATCAATTAGTCGACGATACAACAGGCCACAAAGTCCTATCATTCATGGATGCATACTCTGGGTACAACCAGATCCCTATGCACCCATCGGATCAGGAGAATACTTCCTTCATCACGGAGCAATGCCTCTACTGCTATTAGGTTATGCAATTTATCCTAAAAAATGTAGGAGCCACTTACTAGCAACTAGTCAACAAAATATTTAAGGATCATATAGGCAAAAGTATGGAGGTCTATGTGGATGATATGGTAGTCAAAAGTTAAAAAATGGATGATCATTTCACTCACCTAGTTGAGGCGTTCCGAGTACTTAGGAAATACTAGATGAAGCTTAACCCTATGAAATGCACCTTTGGGGTATCCTTGGACAATTTCCTAGGATATATGGTCATACAGAGAGGGATAAAAGGTAACCCATCTTAAATTAGAGCCTTAGCCTAGATTCCATCACCTACCAATGTCAAAGAAGTCCAAAGACTCACAAAGAGGATTGTGGCTTTAAGTAGATTCATCTCAAAATTTGGTGATAGATGCAATCCCTTCTTCCAACTCTTGAAAGCAAACAAAAATTTCGAGTGGAATAAAGACTGTGAACATGCTTCTATCAGCTAAAACAATATCTTAGCAACCCACCGTTGTTGTCAAAGCCCCAACCAGGGGAAGATCTTCTACTGTATATTTCCATATTTGTGATGACAGTTAGTGCAGTCTTAATACATGAAGATGAGGGTTAGAAACCCATCTACTACACAAGTAAGACCCTTCTTGATGCAAAAACACACTACACACACATGGAGAAAGCTACATTAGCCTTAGTGAGCGCATCCCAAAAATTACGTCCATATTTTCAAGCACACACTATCATGATCATCACCAACCTTCCAATAAAGATCATCCTCTCAAAGATGGAGCTCTCTAGGAGACTTACAAAATGGGCTATGGAGCTTGGGGAATACAACATCCGTTACTAGCCTCAAACGGCCAAGAAAGTACAAGTTCTCATATATTTCCTAGTAGAATTCTCGTAAAAACCGCTAGATCAACCTGCAACCAAGGAGTCATCTCCACAATTAACTTGGGAACTCTTCATGGATGGGGCCTCCAACATAAAAGAGCAGGTACTAGAGTAGTACTCATTAACCGAGAAGGTGAAACATTGGAACAAGCCATAACAATAGGCTTCCCAACTTCAAACAATGAAGTAGAATACAAAGCCTTACTCATAGTCCTTCACTTAACTTACCACTTTGGTGCAAAAAGTCTGGTGTGCATAGTGATTCACAGTTGATTATTAAGCAAATCGAAGGAGAATTTGAAACTAGAGATCTACATATGACATCCTACTCTGAAGTAATCCATGCAGAACTGAAGAAATTTCATCACGCAGAATTGTGACAACTTCTCCAAGAACAAAACATTCATGCAGATGCACTTTCCATCCTTGCTTCATCACTAGAAATAAAGGGAGCATGAGATATTTTAGTGATACCATTATCGGAACCATGCATAATGCAGGTCCAACAAGTAAGCCATGTTGGGCAGATTGAGCCTAAGCCTACCTAGATGGATCCCATCGTCCAGTATCTATAACATGGATCCAGCCTAAAAGACAAAAAGAATTCAAAAAATTGCATCAAAAGGAAGCAAGGTATATACTCATGAATGACCAACTTTATAGGAGGTCTTATATCGGCCCTTATCTAAAATGCTTAGGGCCCGACCAAGCCCATCTCATACTCACTGGGATTCATGAGGGAGAATATGGAAATCATGCTAGAGGAAGATCTTTAGCCCACAAAGCTCTGACTCAAGGATACTATTGGCCCTACATACAGAAAGATGTGCAGTAGTTCGTCAGAAGGTGTGACAAGTGTCAAAAGTACGCACTAATAAATTACCAGCCACCCTAGGAGCTTACGCCAATCACTAGCCCTTGGACCTTTATGCAATGAGGACTTAACATAGTTGGTCCTTCGTTGACTACCCAAAGGAAAAAAATGATCTCTCTTGATAGCCACATATTACTTCACTAAATGGATAAAAGTAGAAGCCTACACCAGAATAAGGGAGATATAGTGAAATTTTTTTATCTAGAAGCACATAATGTACATATTTGGGATCCCAGGGGCACTGGTCACTAACAACTGGCAACCGTTCAATGGTAGGTAGTTCAGAAACTTTTGTGAAGAATACAACATAGTCATTTGCTATCCGACACCCAGATATCCTCAAGCAAACGGCTAAGTAGAGGCATCCAATAAAACAATATTGGATTGCCTCAAAAAATGTTTAGATGTAGCTAAGGGAAGAAGGACCGAAGAGCCATTGAGAGTATTATGGGCCTATTGCATCACTAAGAGATAGCTCACTGGAGAAACCCCTTTCTCTTTGGTGTACGGCATGAAAGTTGTCATACCAACTAACGTGCAAGAACCTACATTGCGAACTACAATGGTAGATACATGAAGTAATGAGCAACATCTGGCTCTATGTTTAGATTTACTAGAGGAAAAGAAGATAAATCCCAAATCTAGATTGCAGCTTACCACTAGAAGCTCAAAAAGTACTACAACCAAAAGGTCAGAAATAAGGAATTTTCAAAGGGAGAGCTAGTCCTTAGAAGAGTCTTCGAAAACACCAAGGAATTAGGCCAAGGTAAGATGGGGGCCCAAATTAGGAAGGGCCCTACTTGATTCAAGAAATAGGAGACTTAAAAGCATACCGACTTCAAGCTTTGGACGGAAGAAAGCTCCCTAGGCCATGAAATGCAACTCATTTGAGAAATTACCATCAATAAAGTACCATTTTCTTTCATCTTTAAACCTATCTTTTCCAATAAAAGATTAAAATCAGAGTATAATGCTCCAAAGCCAACTAAGATTGGATTAACAAGCTCTAGTCTGGTTAGAGCAAAAGTCCTAGAATCGAATAGCTAGGCATTCTTTACCATGAAATTAACAAACTAGCCCTTCTAGGTAAGGAATAATAGACTCTAGTCTAGTTGGAGAAAAATTTATAGAATTGAACAACTAAGCACTCTAAATCATGGAAGTAGAACTAACCTTTCCACATCAAGAATAATAGGCTCTAGTTTGGTTGGAGCAAAAGTCCTATAATCGAACAACTAGGAAACCCTAATTTTGAGAGTACCTCTCTTGAATTAGGACCAATTATTAGCTTCGTTAAGTGGAGCAACATAAGCCTTCCAAATTATGCACCAATTGTTAGATTCATTAAGTGGAGCATCAAGCCCTACTAGTTAGGCACCAATTATTAGCTTCGTTAAGTGGAGCAACATAAGCCCTACTAGTTAGGCACCTATTGTTAGCTTCGATAACTGGAGAAACATAAGCCCTACTAATTAGGCACCAACTTTTAGCTTCGTTAAGTGGAGCAAGAAAAGCCCTACTAGTTAGGCACCAACTGTTGGCTTCATTAAGTGAAGCAAGATAAGTCCTACCAATTTAGCAAAAAAAAGGGGGGGGGGGAGGAGAGCCCACTTGTTGAAAATCAAAATCAGAGCAACTCAAGCCTTACATGTTAGGCACAAAAATAGATACGCAAAAAGTCTTATCAATGGAGGACATCCTACTGGGCAGCACCCATCACACATCAAAGATTCTACTTACTAAGAAAACTATCAACCATCGCATGATCAAAACTTAAGAACATCAAGCCTTTCATTCAAAAGAAATCAAGGGTTAAAAAAATACGACAATTACAAGAAAGAAACTCATTTTCATTGAGCATTATTCATCATCAACTAAACAGCCAAGAGAACCATTTACATGCAGAGAGCTATTCCTAAACATCTAGTGTGGCGGAAGACCAACAAAAGAAAAAGAAAGAGAAAGAGAGACTACTTCTACATTCAAAAAGAAGAAGAAAGAGACCAACAAATGAAGTTGGTTGAAAAACAAAAGAAACAAAAAGAAGCATAAAATGGAATGGGGAGAAGATCAAAAGAGACAAAAAAAGAATCTTCACAAATAAACAAGAAGATACTTAGGCAGCTAGAGCAGCATCTGGAGGACCACTTACAACACCATCTTGCGCCTTGTTAGTCCTCCTTCGTTTCCTCCTCAGTTGAGCAATCTCGTTTCTTAGCTCCTCCCTCTCTAGAGTGTTAATGTATTTCATGGAGTTGCTAGTGAAGGCATGCAACTTGGCTCAGATCCTCTGGGAAACTTGTCAGTCTTTCTCTAATAATATCCAAAGACTCACATTTTCTCAATGCACCTAACTGTTGTAGGTGCTGTGAAGATAAAATCATTGAGCTAGCTTGGCGGTGACATTAGTGGCCCAAAAAACCCATTATAGTCAAATATATATATATATATATATATATATATATATATATATATATACATATATATATATATATTTGTATGTGATATATTGAGAAGAGACACAAGGAAAATTACCCTCACACTGAGGGCGAGAGCATGAACGACTACTTCTTCATCCATCATCCTCTCCAGGCAATCCTTGTCCTAGAGAAGTATCATCCCTCTACAATCACCGTTGCTACCTCCTCACTCTCAACAGTAGAGTTGGTAGCGGTCACCACTCGATCACCCACCTGGATGCTTGGGTGTCAGGAAGGAGGATCCTCCATAGGGACACAATTATCAGAAGGAGCACTTGGTAAAGACATGGTTTTAGTAAAACAACAATGGTCTGGAGGCCGTAACCAGAAGAGAAAATTTATAATAGGAAATAAAGCAAACCAAGAGACACTAACATCAGTCTGCATAAACAGCTCAAGGTACCTTGAAACTTCAAGGGATGTCCATCACCATTATTGCATCTAGAAAATTCTTCATCAGCAAGTAAGTAGGCAAGACAACCGTCCAATCATCCATAAAAGTTCCAAAAGATAATGCACACTAGAACTGAAACCCAATAAAAGAGCAATAAATAGCCCGCCAACTCTAAGTCACCTCAAGAGCCCATGGAGACCTCTCTCACCGAACGCATGTCAATCAACCTAAATCCAGAGGCAAAATGAATGAAGATACTAACACAGTTACCCATTCATCATCGTTACACAACAAATGAGGAACCAGGGGGCAATTGTAGTGGGAAAAAACCCCCACCAATTAGATGCAGCCATGTGTTATTCCTAAGCTGGGTCCAACCATGCAATGGCTCATTGCAAACCGGGTCTTACTCAGCAATGGTCTACTCTAAACCATGCCAAACAAGATGGAGTCTAAAGGACACGCTAGTTAAACCAGATTTGAGGCATCCTGACACGTCATTTGCATGCAGACACATTCTTAATCATGTTAAGCTATGTGATCCCTAACACACACAGTGTAACAGAATGATCTTCAAGTCAAAGATATGACCAACTAAAAATCCACCAACGAGTTTCACTCCAACAACTCTTTCAAAGGTGGTCAAAGCAGTTCAAACTGCTTCCATCTTAACCTCCCGAGATCCCAAAGATCTCTAACCCTAAACCAAAGGGATCAAGCTACATCAAACTCTCTAAGAATATCTAAATGCCCTCTAGAAGGGACTAATAGACACACATAGAGAGACAGATAGAAAAACTGAGGTAACACAACTAAACCTCGCCCCCATGAACTAAAACCCTGCTAACTTGATCGTCAGAGTTTATTCTGTAGGTACCACACCGAAGCGAGGATCATCCCAGAGAAGTTCTACTATTTGTAGAAACCAACAAAGGTTGAACCAGACTAGGAGGAACCAACATATCAACTCGGATTGATAGTGAGGTTAAATTTTTCCATCCATAGTAGGCATCTACTTATACTGTAATTGAGAAGAAGAATGTCAAACAAAACATAAAGTTTGGAAAAGAATTTCATATAGAAGAATATAGAAGTTGGATTGAATTACATTTCCCTGCCGTAGTTCATTAAAATCTCCAAGTAAGGTGTTTGCCGCATAGCTTTGGGTTATAAGTAGGACAATAACACTGAATCCAAATGGACAAGAGTTAAAATTCTAAAAGTGGTGTTTACTAAACGTTGGTTCCTATTTTAAATTGAAATTCAGATTTCTAGTTGAGGGTCAGGTGACAACAAATACAGTGAAAAATAAACTCTCTATTTGTTTTTACTACTTACAAACTTTTTTGGGAAATGATAATATTTTGAAGCTAGAGCAAGAGAAAAATTATGAATGTGGTTTCTATAAAACTACCATTAAAAATATTAAATAAAGTAAATAAATAAAAATTAATATCTAAACCAACAAAAAAGACTGAGCTATGAATTGCTTGACTTAAACCCATTAGTAAAACAAGCTTAGGGAAGTTTGGCAACACCTGTTTCTCTTTTATATTGAATGAAGAAATGGCCATTGTATTTATTACGTTTTTGGGTGATTCAAATTTTGACATTTTCTTTATTCATATTTACATCTTTGTCTTAATTTGAATTTTGAGAAAATTGCCGGATAGTCCATCCAGTTTGGTGAATTTTCTAAGTAATAAAGTAGTTTAAAATAATTGAAAACAAGGGTATATAGTCGATTTGGTTATATTTTGTAAATATGAAATTACAAATTTACCCTTAATTGATAACAATTCAAGCTACTCAATCGCTTACCTCATCCCTACATTTCAAGAATTTAAATCATTTTCGTTCACATCGTTATCCTTCTTCCTCCTTCTTGGTGCCATTTTTTGTTCTTTTTCTATTTCTTAGCAAATGGGAAGAAAAGGAAGCAAATACATCAGAGATGGATAACTTTAGGGCTCATACCATTTTCTGAGACAATAATGGTTGGGTTCTCATAATGCTCTTTTTCATAGGTTAGAGCCTTGTACAAACCCCACGGGACATCGTGCAGCCAAGTAGAATGTACCTGCAGATGTTCAACTTGTCAAATTAGTAGACAAATTATCATATATGAAACAAGAGGATCTCAATCATAATTAGATTTGGATCAAGGATTCTAAACTACATAAATAAGGTCACAAAATCAGGAGAAAATGTCACACTTTGTTTAGAACCAGAGAATCCTGGTTAAAATTGTTTAATCATATCAATATAAGAGCAGCATAAAAGATTCAAGAATATTGATTACGGTTGGTCCAATTGATACACCGTTGCGTTCAGTTGTATAAGTTACAGAAAAGAGATAAAAACAAACAGTTAATAACAGAAAGAATTGTTATGGGCAAACTATTTTTGGGTATAAGGTACTACGAAAGATCTTACAAGCAAATCCAACATTCCAGTCGTTTTGGTAGTCTGTGATGTTCTGCTTGGTCTGATGTGGATCATATACATAGTAAGTAGTATATTGGTTAATAACCACAAAATCTAGTAAGCCCTTCACCATTCTAACTTCTTCTATTGTGAACTTGGGAAGCCTCTTTCCAACAATTTCCTGCATTGTTCTCGAGTACTCGCCATATACAATGGGATGAAGAAACCTGCAAGTCCAAGTGAACCATCCAATCCATGAACGTTGATTACTTACTAGTAAATGGTGATATTCCATTATGCTATTTAATAGTGTTAATGTTCTTACAATCCAACTTCAAAGTATATTTGGGCTGCTAGTTGGTCAGCCTCTCCTCTGGTAAGAGGTTCATACCAAATAAAATCCAAGACAATTCCAATCCGCCCTTTTTGTTGTGCCTAGGAGCTGATAGATCAAATACAGAGACAATTATCAATCACCAAACACTTTGGACTCTCTCATGAATTGGATCAAAACCAAAAAATTGGAAAATGAGTGATTCTTACTTGATACTTCTTAATTGCAGCTGCATGATATAGAATTAGATTATGAAACACAATGTAAGGCTCGGTAGTATAGTTTCCAGCAGTACAATTTCCAAATGCTTTAGAACACCTTAAGGGAGGAAAGTATCCAAGGTCATAACCAAGAGCAGCCACAGCCCTTGCCTCGTTTAGTGTCATCCAGTTCTTCACTCTATCGCCAAATGTCTTGAAACAAAAATCCCCGTAAAGCTGGCAAATTCCTTGCTATATTATATGGTTTTTGTTATATATCAGAATTATAATTACTCAGTTATAGATTTGGTAAATGATATGACGGAGACTGATTATGCATGCTCCCACCAATGGAGGAACTGGGGTTGATATGGCCACCTGAGATGTTAGCATCTGCCGAGAATGGAGAAACAAAAACCGAGCCAAATAGGGAGATAGTGGCATCACCATCTCATTGCTTGATCAGTCAACGATAATCATGTTAGAGAAGACCGGGAACCATTTTCAAGCAAAGTCTTGTTGCCGTTGAAGATCAACTTGAATTCACGTCCAACCATTGTTTTTTCTTTAGGAGATGTCGAACCTCAGAGTTATGTTTCCCAATCGAACAGGAGCATTCAGGACCTTTCATTGCGTTGTAACAATAGAAAAAGTATTTCACTGTCATTTAAACCTACGAATTGTTATCATATTATACTGATTTCGTTTGATTCATTGAACCTTTAACTGAATTCTATTTGATGACTTAAACATAGCAGAATTCTGTGTTGATGACTTAACCTTGGGTCAAAACATGGCAGAACACTATTCAGCTTTGAAGCATTGAACTTTTGAACCATTGATGTCATGCCCTGATATCCGTACACAAAATCAAAGTCTCTAAATATAAATACATGCAGTGTCACGAATTCCAGAGTGTGACATTGGAGGTGGGGTTCTTCACTCTCTTCTTTATTTATTACCTCATATATTTATTTATTTATTTTTATTATTTGCATAAGTCAACCATCCACATTAAACATTCTCAAATACCAGATAACATTACAATGGAATCTCAACAACAATGTGTAATAACCATCCTCAAGTGCAACGAAATAATCTCAAGTATATCATACTAAACTATGCAGTGGAAATAAACTCACTAAATTTCAATCCATAATGTTAAAACATGCTCAACAAAATAACTCCCATATAATCTGTCCGTAAGAGTGCATCATAAGAAGAATTAGTGAGCAAGCTCCCATATAATCCATCAATAAGGCATCAAGTCTATTAAAAGATAACCAATACAAATCCTTGTTTAAGTACATAACGTGTTGGAAGTAACAAATATAAGGAAATAAAATTGAAACTCAAGTGTCCATGACAGCATGACCCACAAACTCGTGCCAATTTAGAGGTAAATCTATACAAATATAAGAAGAATTAGTGAATAAGCTATACATCATTAGAAAGGTATTGAAGTCTATTTTCTAATACAATAAACATCAATCAAATATGAGTTTTCTGGATAAAGGTATGAGTATTTTAGTCCAAAGGAGTCAAATCTATAAAAATTTGGCGGATGGATCCAAACTTAGCGGATCGATCCGATACTTGGCAGATCAATCTGACTGCATAGTGGTCTATAGAAAAGTGTCTTGAAATATGTTGGATCGATACGGTATCCTTTCAGATTGATCCGATTTTGCAAGAAACAATTTTTTTGGTCTAAAACTTCTAATTTTGATGAAGTTAGGATTCTACTTTACCTAGGACTCTTATGGAATCTATATAATGGATAGAACTTAACCTAATTCGACTTACAAACCCTAAGAATGAAGAAAGGAGGAAGAACAAGAGAGAAAGCTAGGTTTTGAAGGAATTTTGGGGATTTTTAAAGAATTTGAAGCTTATGAACAAGTTTTCAAGCAAAGAGGTAAGAACATATGTAAACTAAGATTGTTTTTCACTCTTTAGGTTCCTAGATCTCTGCTACTCCATTATTTGTATTCATTTTGTATGACTTGCATTGTTTCTTTGTAAAAGTATTCATGTTTTTGAAAGAAAAACCCATGTTTGTAAGACGACCGGTAAAATATGATTGTTTTCCATTCCCTTAGGTTCTTAAAAGTGTTGTAATCTTGATTTGTCAATGATTGTTATTGTTTTGCTTTGGTTTTGAATTGTGTAGGCTCTTAGAACCCTTGTTTGGCAGAGAATAACCTTGTTTATATGAATACCTTTAAGATATGCCTTCATTCTCTTAGATGCATAGATTATTGTTAATCTCTATTTTAAAATTGTTTCACATAATTTGTTTGTTTTTATCAAAAAATATCTATGCTTTTGTAAAGAAACTATCAATTTTTAAAAGGGATTTTTTGTTAATATTTATGTAAAATTTTGTTTTGCAATGGAAAGTATTGTTTTCATAAGATCTTTATAAGATTAATGGTTTTTAACTAAGAAGTGATGTTTCTAACGATTTTAAAAGAAGAAAATGATTTATTAAGATTGATTCTATATTTTTAAAATTGTAGACTATTGTTTAAATATGATAAACAGTGTTCTCATCGTTTTTCAAAGATATTCTGTAGATGTGCTTAGATGGATCAAGCATCTTCATTGTATTTGTTTAAAAATTAGATAATTGTTATGAAATATATTTAAGATAGTTATGTTTTGAAAATAGAATTGTATAAGAAGAGTGATATTGTTTGTAAATGAAGCCACCCTTTATCATCAAGGGGATTGATTTGATGGTACCCACCTCATCTAGTTTATGGAATGGATTATCGGCTGTCTTACCGGAGATTAAATTGGTGAAGTGATCCCTCTCTACAAGGGGTGAGATAATAGACTCTTCTCACCGGAGTATAGGTGTGATTGTATTTGCCCTCTCATCAGGGATTAAAGTAATGAACCTATTAGCCCTCTCACCAGAGATTAAATTGGTGAACTTGTCGGCCATTTTTACCAAGGATTAAATGGTATGTAGTGTATTAGCTCAATGAACATATTGATATGATTATGCATTGTTTCAGTATTGTTATTGATTCCTCATTGTTATTGTATTGTTTTAGATTTGTCTCATGTATTTGCTTTGATTGGTTTAATTGTTTTTAATTTAGTGTTGTTTAGAATTGTATAGATCCGTATTTTGTAAATAATATGCAATTATCTGTTCTGAATTTCTAAAATCACGCTAAGTCTTGATCCAATGTGTCCTATAGTTTACCTGTTTTATTATTGAGCCTATCAAGTTTTGTTGTTTTGATTCTTTTAAAAATTTTAATTTTTGATTAATTTTCATAAAAATATAGATCATGAACATTATTTCTCCTATGATCACCATATGAAATACTCGGATTCAATCAAGGAAGATTAAGAAGAATACCTCAATGGCTAAACTAAACATAAGACAATGATTCGACTCGGTCTCCAAAGTATCCACACCTACTCTAAAGCTTTCTACGCTTCTCCCAACCTCAGAAAAGTTACATGACTCATTCTGAAGATGAGTACCTTTATTTATAGAGTATTTTAGAAGCCAAAGTAACCCTAGGGGTGTGGGATCCTTATGTGATTCTTATCCTTAGGTTGTGGGGCCCAATATCCTAAATTATGTCAAATTACATTAATGATACTCTATCTTTTATTAATTACAAACTAACCAACCACTAATTACAATAATCCTTATTA
>JAOXJP010017797.1:0-17453 GCA_025762735.1 Platanus orientalis | reverse complement strand
GTTAATGGTTGTTTTTGGAGAGGATCGTTGGGCCCCACCCAATGATTTTAATGATTATCCAATCCGAGATAGGGACTGTCTAGTCATTATAGCGAGAAATGACACCACGTCACGTCTAATAGTCACGAAGGTATTCTCAAAGTAGCATCCTCATGATAACAATCATGGTGGAGCTACGTGGCAAAGCAACATCCATTTGATCTTATCAAATTTGGCTTTCTAAGATGTTTTTAGATTAAAGGAAACTAAAAAGGATAGTTATATGAGTTTGTCCGGTTATACTGGAGAGAGATCACGCCGGTGCTAATCCAGCAAGGATAATGTACCGTGTATTTACTGAAACACCATTTCTGACCCTTGGAAATTCTTCTGTGACCAAAATTGGAGTGGCCAATGTACGACACAGGCCATATAGATTGCATGTTATGTGTTTTGAATTTGGTGCCTCTTTTGCACACCTACTTTTTTATTTGAGCACTTTCTTGATGCTTTAACCCTATGAATACCACATGTCAGCCCATGGTGTGCTTCACACAATAGTCATATCAATGTTGGTCACACAACCACAACACAGGCTTTGGGCATAGTGGATCCGGACTCAAAACTGTAAAATAGATGTAAAGCACCCATAAGTATTGGAACCAGACCAAATGCAAAGCCAGAAAGGGATTGGGCTGGATCAAACTAAGGCTGTAAACGGACCGAATACAAAGAGGATATAGGCATATCCATATCCGTATTGGTTTGTTTAATCGAATATCAAATCAAAGGCCACTGGTTACCTCATAAACCAGTTGGACAAACGGTTCAACCTAACCTAGTGTAAATGAAACTACTGTTCTGAGATGAAAAATCTGTGAGTCTCTGTGATGAACTATAAGCTGACACGTGGTGGGTTGGGGTTAAAAGCATCTAAAAATTGCTCAATTGATAATGTAGGTATCCAAAGAGAGGCACAAAATTCAAAAAACACATCATGTATCTTCATCATAGACAATCATACTCTACTGTTCTAGGTTGCAGCTCATGCTCTTCCAGAGTACACTAAGACTGCATTTTAAAACAAGCATAAGATGCACCCTAGAAGAGCATAAGATGCAACCTGAGACAGCAGAAGGTGCAACATACTGAAAGTACTTTCCTGTAAGGTAGTAAAACTATTATAAATCTAGCAATGAACTAAGGCTGTGTTTGGCAGCCACCTGTAATGTAATCATTTCATTTGAACTACTCAAGGCATTTGTAGCCATGAGATGATGGTTTCGTAATGAACTCATTCAAATGTATACTGATTTGTAACTACAATTATAAATGAAGTCATCTTAGGTTTTTGGGTAACATGAAATGACTTATGTTATCAAGCACAAATTGCTGCAAATCTGAATGAGTTCATTATAAACCATCCCGTTATGGCTACTAAAGCCTTGGGAAACTCAAATGATATGATTTTATCACAGGTGGCTGCCAAACGCAGCCCAACCTCACACATTCACTACCTATAATAGCCAGTTTCACGTACAATTGCCCATTGACATGGACTAAGGATACATGATCCTTCCTACAGGCCATTTCCCCAAGACTATACTAATCAAGTAAAAAAAAAACCTATCAAAATAATGCAGATGTTGTGTATAAAACAAAATGTAGGCTCCTACAGACATGATAAAAGATTGGTTCAATTGGTTAACATTACAAAACCCAAGAGTATTGATATCAATCTCCCTACAAGTGTTAGTCTTCTTCTAGTTAGTTGAAGACAGGGTCCTCCTCTTCTTCAGCCATACACTCCTACTACTTCCCTGTTGCATGGGTTCCATCGACTTTGCCTCATCATGCATATCCACCTCCTTTAATGTGCTCAAATCATGCTCAACAAATAACGGGTTGGTAAATCCTTGCGAACCTGAAGCCTGGCCCGGAGAACTCTCCCAGCGCTTCACTTCAAACACCCCAATATTACTAGACGGCCCAATTTCTGAAGGTGCCTTTGCCTTGGCTGCTGATTCCTTATCTTCATCATAAAACCAGTTTACCTTTCTTCCACCGCTTTCATTGCTGCTACTGCTACTGTTGCTGCTTCTTTGACTCGAAGAAGTATCACTCAGCGTGTGGAAGATAGTAACACTTTCTTTCTTACTACCCTGAAAAGAGTAGCTCTTTGTTTTCCCTTCATATAGTGGAAGGAGAGGCTTTGGCTGCACCCCTGCTCCATCCCTACCCAAACTATAGGTAGTTGATAGCTTCCTTTCAATGCCTTCCCTCTCTCTTACCAAATCTCCCAGTTGTTCAAGTACTTCATTGGCCACTGCATCCTCTGCTGCCTTTTTCTCAATCTCTGTGATTGTCCTATCAAAAGCCTTCTTTCTGACTCGAAGAGAATGCTGAAATGCAAATAAGGTCAGAATAAAATTTCCCAAGTAACCTTTTAAGATGGGATGCTTTTGCCAAAAATCCAAGTTCACTCACCCTCTTTTCTAGGAATTTTCCAAGGTCTTGACCCTGGAGCTTCTTTTTCCTCCAAAATATGCAACAAAAACGGACAAATCCGGCTAGTATCATTAAGAATGCAGTTTGAAATAATAGGAAAAGTAGTATTGCCCTTTCATTGCCTGCAAAGGGAAGATGAGATAATGGGGATTACATTGACTGGTAATGTGTGTATGTGTGTAGAGTTGCAATTCACCTGTGTAGATGCTATGATGCTTGGGTCCAGCTTGGGAGCAACTTGAAGCAAGCTTCTGATCTAGAAACAAAAAAATAACAGTTAAGATACCAGTACACATTGGAGTTATGGCAATCGAAAGGCAACTATGAATTTTTTCTATTTTTACGTGTAGTACGGCATGGTAGTGGGTTGTCCATATCTGCGTCAAAGAAGACATGTTGAAATGTTAGTCCACGGCAATCGAAAGGGGAATGGCCACCAAAGATACATCAGTAAGTCATGCACACTGATTGTAGATCTCATAATAACATAATGAACTGAGAAATCCTTGTGCAGGTATACTTATGAACATGTATTTTGGAGGCTTCATTAATTTTACAGACCAGGAATGCAGGGAGTCTAGTAGAAAAAATGTCAACTTCAGTTCAACCCATGAGAATGCACTGAGAAACAATTAACTCATATCAAATGGTTCATTATAAACTAATATGTATGTCAACAATTTCAATCTATCACTTAATAGTTAATTCAACCTATTCAAAACATTTTTTATTTTATCAAATACAGAAATGCAACTGAGAAAGTTTGGCAAAACCATTCATTCAGGTTAGATCAAGTTCAGACGAAACAGTTCATTGGTTAATTAAGGTAAAGATCACCAATAATTTTGTCAGTACTAAGTTGGTTATATTATATTAAGAATCTCACTTGCAGCAGTTATAAAAGCAAGTAGATGCCTCTCATCCAATGCAAATTGGTGTAGATCACTCTCCGACAATAAAGACGAGAATTGACCTGATTCAACACCCACTTAAGGCAATTAGGGTATGCAATAACAAATATGGGCTTTTATAGCCATCTCTATATTGTTTCAGATGATCAAACCTAGGTTTCAAACAAGATTTCTAAAGATTGGAATTACCAGGATAGTTTCCAGTCCAATATATGGCTCCAGTAGCTGGCACCAACATGGTAAAGGCTATGTTTATCGGTTTCATTGCTGAGACATAAGTATATTCACCGATTGTCCTGCTGATCTTTCCCTCCATCCTTGTCTGAGAAAAATAAACTGCATATCCAGAGCAATCAAGAAGTGGGCTGGCCTGAACCACTGAATCAAGCGCAGTTGCTCTTGGGAATTTCTTGAGAGCTCCAGTTGGTGAAAAAGAGTACAGGAACCCATCCAATGAACCAACAGACATCCAGCCTGTTGTATCAGTCAAAGCAACAGAATGCTAAGAGAGTTAACAGTGACCTAACCAACTCTCCCAAAACCTTGCAGTAATAGGAAATACAAGAATTAATATACTTCAACACCCCCTAGAGGAGGAACACTGGTTTCTCTCCTGGGAACACTTTGGGAGCCAGGTGCGAGTCCACAACTCGTGCACACACTTTCTGGAGAATATTTTTACTTCCACAGGGATTCAAACTCATGACACGGCTTGGCTCTGATACCATGTTAACAGTGAACAACCAGCTCTCCTTGAAGTACCCATACAACATGCATTCACTCTATGGATGAATATGTATCAATTTTAGAAAGCATGTGAAGCTTACTCCTTAAGACTCTCCTTGAGGTGAGGCTCAAGGAAAACGCCTCAAGGTGCAGCCTAGAGGCTAAAGCCTCAGAGTTTAGGACACACATACATGATAAGGGCATAACCCTTATTCATAGTTGGAAAAAGGGTTCTCACGAAAAGATTGACAAAAGATTTTTTTTCCTTTTTTTCTTCAATTTTCTTAAATCATCACTTCATTTCTTACATATAACATATTTAGTATTTGTAACACTTTTAAGGTTATATGTCATATTTTATTCATCAAAATTTAAGGTTATATTTCATATTTTCTTTAATCAGCAATCATGGGTCTTGGAGCTAATGGCTTGCAAATCAGTTTTCTTTCTTCTTAATTTCATGTGATAGTTTAATCATTTACGTATTCTTTCTTGGATACATTTCTAGATTTTCCGCAATTATTTCTCATTTTTAAAATTAAAAAATAAGGGACCATAAAGCTTAAGCCTCACAACTTGAGGCTTACATCTCATGCTTTTGGTGGCCATAATGCCTCACCTCATGTTTGTCTTTTTATAACAATGCTTTGAATGTAAAAGGGACATGTATTTACCATTTCCATCAACAACCGGTGAGCATTCTGCAGTACTTAATGGACCAATACTCTTTTTCCACAAAACATTTCCAGTAGAAACATCTAGTGCCAACACAAGAGCCTTGACTGGGATGGTAACATATACACGGCCATTATTTCCAGGGGTGATAGTGAGCAGCTTGTCAAATTCACTAAAATCATGGATCCATTTAAAGTGAGGACTCTGAGTGGACAAGGAATAAAGTTCTCCTTCAGTGTTTGAGATCTGCAAGAAATAAAAGATGTAGATAATTAAGTTTTTGTGTGAAGAGACATAAAGTAGATTCTTTTCCTAGAGACAAACATACTGCTCATTAATGAATGTGAAAGTAAAGACAAATAATCTGAAGTTCTGAAAACAGGGTGAAGTTTAAGCAATTCTGTAAGTACAAAATGCAATTAGGTGACAAGCTAGAGCAGTCCTCATAGCAAGACAGCTCAAAATGGCTAAAAATTGAAAAAGAGAAGATATGGACATGAGGGGACTTACATAAACACTTGCTTCACATTGATCAATGACAGGGGCGGAAGTAAAATAACAATCTGTAATGTTTTTTTTACAACCTTGACGATAACCAAATCGATAAAGAACAGGTCCAGCACTCCACAGAAGTTGTCCACGCAACTTATATGCAAAAAGCCCCTGGTTTTTAACATTAATAAAGATGGATGAACTCAACATGCTTACTGCAAGCCCAATAATTTCACCTGATCCTCCCATAGTTGATTCTAGAGCAAAGAAAACTTCTGCAGAAGATTCTGAAGGCTTGATTTTCAATACTTTGTTGTCTGCAATCAAATATATCTGCCAATAGTTGGTGTTACAGAAACAGTGTAGTTTCAGATAATAAAAACAGATCTACCAAAGAGAACAAATAAAGCACGTAAAAGAAATCAAATAGGAAGCTGATTTTTAAGAACACAGAGTTCCATTGGTTGATAATCCAAGGTATATTTCCCAGGATTTGAAAAAGTTTCTGCGGCAGAGATTGAACTGAAAGGATGAACGACCAACAAACTGCTTCCTTAAAACACTCTCTAGGACACTCAAAAGATATTCAGAGGCATTTAAGCAATAAGGTTGCAAAAGTTCAAATCGATCTGATGTCACATGCTTTGCAGAACAAGCATTGGCAAGCTTAAAGTTTATTTCATTTCACGGCATGCTTGTTAGGGAAAAAGAATTCTCCAGTATGGACGATCAAACAAATGATTGCACCAAAGGGGTGTACAGTCTGCACATACTTGTACAATATTTCTTCTATAGAAACAATTATTAATGTGGTTTTCTCATCCATCATTAAGTAATTAAGCCGAAGGAATCACTTTTGATAGCAACAGATAAGTACTAAAGTCTTTTATCAAGAATGTTGGAGAAAAAAGAATTAAAAATATTATTGATTTGCACTATACATAGAAGAGCAATGTCATTTTTCAAACACACATAAATATGCCTTCATTCATACACCTGCAGGGCAAACTTAGCACCTTGAACTTTTTCTTTCAAACACATGTAGGGACAACTTAGCATCCACTTTCAACTACCAGGCCAATACCTTGAACCTTTTTTCCTTGTTTTCTGGATAATTTGCATTTCCATATGGTTAATAGAATTCTGAATTACATATTCTACAATTTTTTTATTGATTTCTTCCAACTGATGTTGACCAGTCAGGTTTTTTAGGGTCACAATACCACTCACCTCATATGCATGGCTGACAATAATAAACACCTTTGCTAATTCTACTATATATAAACCTTTTAACAAGAGTAAAAAAGTACACTTTAGCTTTCACCCATTCAAAGAATGAATTACCAAATGAACAATTCCATACTATAAAACAGTTGTCAAATGTATAGGTGTGACCCAAGGCATTCCACTTGCCAAAAAGGTGAGGAGTATGACTCATAAGCATGCTTGATGTAGCACAATCAATCCAAGAGGAGGAACACATATAGGCTGACTTGTGCAGAAATATTTTGAGGAGAATAGGGCTCTTGGGTACGGTAAATTTAGTTTTGGGCCTGCAGTAGGATCAAATCAAGGAAGTAATTAAGTGACACTTGGAAGGTTTAAAGAAAAGACATTCATGAGGTCTGATCTGGGAGGAAACAGTACATGAGAGTGGGAGTAATCCGGGCAGATGTATTGTTATCGAATAGGTTAAAGGCTGGGGTTTTATTGGGAAAGGTATAGCAGGTCTGGGACTGATTTTGGGGGCAGAACAGTGGATAGAATAGGACTTTATAGGGACTAAGGCTGCAAATTTGGTCAGGCCAGCCCGAAGCCTGACTTGTCCAGCCCATAGTTTAGTTGGGCTGGACTGGCTTAGTTCAGGCTCAACGAGTAATGCCAGACTTATTTTCGGGCCGAGTCTGGACAGAAGTAAAAAGCTCGAAGATGGCCCGGCCTGGCCTGTAGTACCATTAGATGCCATATATTTTCAACCGTTAGATAGATTCTTATCTAATGGCGTAAAGCCATCCAAACTAAAAAAACCCTAACATTTTCTCTTAACTAGTTAACTCTCCCCCTTGTCTCTTTCTCTCCCCAACGGCCATTCCTTCATCACTGCCTCCACAGATTCCAGCACATAGGCTTCATCATCACGGCCGTTCTCTCTCCCCAATGGCCATTACTTCATCACAGCTGTCTGCTATACGGGATTGTAAGGTTGGGGTTGTTGTCTGCTCATGGATTTCAAGAAGAAGGTTATCCCCCTCTTCAGTGATGTCAAGCCCATAGAACTTGGGGTTGTGGATGATGGAGCTTGCCTAGCTCACGAGCTCAAGAGGTTTAGGAGGGTTCTTGAGGAAGCCAAGTACACAGTGGGGCTTATGTTCAACTCGTGTAATGGGTAAGAATGTAAACACCTTCTTCTACTTCTTTTTCTTGTTCCGGTTTTCAAGCTTTTTATGACCGTGGCATGCCTTTCTTTTTCTTTTCTTCTATGTCTTTAGGGACTAGTCGGAACTCGTAACAAGTGCTAAGGACATTGTTATGGAGAGCTTGATGAGTTGGAGGGAGAACAAGGATGCAAAGTTTACTACAATTCTAGCCTCTCTCTCTCTCTCTCTCTCTCTCTCTCTCTCTCTCTCTTCCAAAAGAACGCAATTGTGGAAGTGGGGCTCGGGTTTTTGAGTTAAAGCCTAGCTCAGGCTCGGCTAACCTCAGCCCAGCACAGCCCGGCCCGATTTGCAGCCCTTAGGAACTGTTTTAATAAAAATAAAGGGGGAGATAGGGGCTGTTACAGAAAACCAGTAAGGGAAAGATAAGACAGAAGAAAAGGATTAGAAGAGATAGAGAAGAGAGAAGAAGAAGAAGAGAAGGAAGAGTACTTACCTCTTCACATGGAGAAGAAAAGGAAGAGAGGAGGGAGAAGATACTTCACTCGTTGGAGGGGGGGAGAAGTTGGGTCGCAACCCACACTTACACACACAATCAAAGACTTTAATTTCTAAACACAAAAGATTCCAAAAAATATCAAAGACTTTAATTATTAAAATATGAGATTCTTTGGGAATGTCAACCTCCTAATGGGCCCCACAAAATAATCTTCAAAATCTTTCAAAATTCTGTAGATATGGAGATTTCGTCCAGCCCATACAGGGGTCCCACATTGACTCCATAAAAGACTTTTAAACTAGTAAATCTCTGGGCTGTAGGACCAGCTCATGTGGGCACCAATTTGACTGGTTTTAACAGTCCAAAATAAGAGGAAAACTGTAGCTTTCGTCCAACCTTTATTACATCTTTAACTATTTAAAAAAAAACCTAGAACTATTCTAAATTGCAAATAAATCCCTGGCCCACATAGCCTTATTACATCACCCTTTAAACACTAAATTTCAAACAAAAGAACCCCTAAACAGAAAATTAAAAAAAAAAAAACTAAACTACTGGACACATCCATGGGGGACTATCCATGATCATCCAAGTTCTTCTTCTTTGCATAGAATGCTCCCACATCAATGCTACTTTTGTCTATATATATATATATATATGCACACACATTCATATTGAAGATGGGTCTGATCATCCATTTCTTTCTTAACCAACGTAGTTATTTATTTACTGTAAAATTAAGATGTATACACTTAAGTTATGCACCAAACACTTCTAAAAACATTTTCATACAAAAATAATGCTATATCTAGAATTCGAACAGCAGATAAAGCATGTCAATATATCAATCACTGGCACTTCATTACTCAAAAATGTGTTCATTTGAAAGATGCTAAAAAGAAAAATTTGTACATCAACAAACATGCTCAAGTAGAGAGTTATAAAAAATTTCCAAGTGTTCACCCACCTGCATAGGCAAATTTTATAATTTTATATTACAGATATCAATGTCATTGAATTATATCATATTCCTTACCCTCCTTTTGTCATCCCAAACTGGGGCTATCTCATAATGGCATGTATAATTTAGAGGTATTGTCCAAGCTATAGAACCATTGCTTTCAAATGCCAAAAATTTCCTTTCTGAACATGTGTAAATCCTTCCATCATCTCCAATAAGCGCTTTTGACAGCCTATAAGAGCCAGGCTCTTGAGCTGAAGCAAAAAGGATCATGGTATGGGATATTTCAGTCTACTGATCAAATTTTTAAAAAAAGTACAAAAGCAAAAGAAAAAGGATAATGCCAGTCTATAGTGAAATGAGTTCAACAGGGGGATGTAAATGCAATCGTTATAAAAAGAGTAGCAAAAAAATATGCAAAATAATAACACAAACATGCACGCACACATACACATAAAAAAAAGGTCCAAAGAAACTAAATAGGTAAAAGAAGAAAATATCTCAGTAAACAATCTGAAAGAACCTCTCTTTCATTTCTTTATTTCAACTACCCACTTTATTTAGAAAAGAGTCTGAACTTGTAATCATGGATGCCAGACCTTTAAGACTTTTTGTCAAAAAGAAAAAGTAAACAATATTTTCCTTTACACATTAAAGTTTAGAAGCTTTGGAAGTTAATTGTTGCTTCTGTCCCTACTTTAACTTTTTTTTATATCTAAGGAACCTTCCAATTCTTTTTATAATTTTAACTAATCCGTATTTGTTTGATTTTCCACAGGTACAATGTGCTCTTGCTGCTGTCAACATCCATCCAAGGACACCTTGTCTAGCAGCAAAGTTCATATTATCCATATTCCACAAATATATATTATTGGGAGAAAACCAGGGGGGGATTCCTCAGGGATTTTGTAGGAAACCATAGATCTGGCGGTGTTTTTAACTTTCTAGCTTTGAAGACATTAATTTGTTTCTGTTTAGGTTGGAATTCTTTTTCAGATGTTTCATCTGATAGATCCATAGAAGATTGGGTATTGGATAGGAATTTCGATGTTTCTAATTCATTATTTTCTTTAAGCTTTTCTTCTTTTTTTTCAGAAGTTTGATGATGAAGTTGGTTCACATTGGAAGATCCTATTACAGTAGGAACCATTAAATATTTTTGTGGTGAAGTCAGGGGTATTAGTTAGCTTAGGAGTATGTTCCTTTTTTGGCTTTCCAAACAAGAAGGTTGATGGCATGGATTGTTTTCATTTTGGTTGGGGTTGAACTTTAGGTAGAAGAATTTTAATTTGGCTGGTTGATAACTCCAGCATAGGGATGACTTTATTTTCTAGTTCTAAATTAAGGGCACAAAGGCTAAGGTTGGTTCTCTTTAATTGGATTTGAGCAGGTGTTAGATGTTTTTCATCTACCTGTGTTACCAAAGGGTTAGCTAGTTGGACAAATTTTTCTTCACAAAAAATACTGGAAAATCCATCGAAAAAAAAAAATACTGAAAGTAGGAAAGTTAGATGGTGGGAGAGAGGCTCCTTGAGAAGCCATATGAAATTGATTGGAAATAAAAGGGTGTTCGTTAATCATGTTGATTTTTGCTTTGAATTGTGACCCATTGTACACAAAATCAAGAACTCATAAAAAAATCAATTAAAAAATATTTGTTTTATTCGTATACCAGATTACTGCTCTCCATACATGTAATCTGATAGATTTATAGGGGAACTATTTTAGATATTGAATTCTCTGAGGACCTTCTGAATTCTGATATTGATTAGAATATTCTCCAAACACATTTCAAAAGAAGACAAAAAAATTGAGTATTTCATTGTCCTCGGTGGAAAATTTTTCAAATTTGAAAAGTCTAATTTTGGAGTTTTGAGAACAAGACGATGATTTTCTACTTTCTCCATGGGTATCTTGGAAAGTAAAGGTCTAGACATAAATTGTCTTGCAGAGGGTAAGCTCATTGAAGTAGATCTCAAAATTATAGCGTTAAAAGTTATTTAGACTCCTGATTCAGTTTCTATTATCTGCTTTATTTTAGAAGAAAAATAATTGTGATTTTGCTTTCTATGTTCAAGTTACCATACTTTGAACTTCTGATGGTTTAAAATTTGATTTGGGTTGATTATTTAGCTCTGATCTTGGAATGTTTCTTTTAAATAGAGACCTGAAAAAGGAGTTTTTGTTGTCCTATGACTGGGACTAGGATTAAAGTTTTTACTACTCTCAGACAGATTCTCCAGAGAACTGTTAAGTTGGCAAACCCAAAATACAGCTAGAATCCTATTGTGCCTAGGCTATCTGCACTCCTTGCTGTCAAGGAATAGTTCTCTCTGCCTTCAGAAGAACCTCTGTTATATTAGGTCTTGGATAAGGACACATAGATATAGTCTTTCTTATCTCTTATATTAAAACCGAACAGGTTGAGAAGGCTAATGGTTGTATAGGTCCATAGGTTGAGAAGATGAAGGTAGCACTTCCTGAAGGCCGCACTCTTCTTCTTGAAAATGTGTAAGATCCCACATTGTCTAGCTCGAGAGGGATCCTGACCTTAAATGTGAGTTCCCCTTAACTTAACTTCACACGTTTTGGGTTGGACCGTTACAATTGGTATCAGAGCCGGATCAGCTTCGCGGTGTGCATATGGGAATGTGTGGCCTTCCAAGGGAGGTGGATTGTAAGATGTTACTAAGAACCCACGTCGCTTAGCTCAAGAGGGATATTGAGCTTATATGTAAGCTCCCCTCAACTTAGATTAACGCATTTTTGTGAGAGTGGCCCCTTGTTTGGGATGCCCTAAGAACAAAACTGGGGAGAGAGAGTGGCCCCATGGTTGGGACGCCCAGAACAGGACAATATCAAGTCAGGTTGGGATGAGTCATTACAAAATGTGAGGATTTACAATATGGAGAATGAACCAAAGGTTGCAAAGAAGCTTGCATCCCTAGCAGATCTATATGTGAATGATGCATTTGACTCTGCACACAGAGCCCATGCCTCAGTGCTTCCCTTACGTTGCTCGTTGGAATAAATGTGGATGCTATGGGTTCAATTTATTAAAGAGGAGATCAGTATAAAGTAGGCTTATAGGCCGTAAAGAGGCCAAAGAGGAGCCTTTAGAGCTTTTATATTTGAAGGCAAGGAAGCTAACATAGGATTCGTCTTGGAGGATGGACTTCTAGAGGTCTGTTGAACTTCACTCATTTGCTCTCTCTCTCTCTCTCTCTCTCTCTCTCTCTCTCTCTGTGTCTGTGTTTTCTTTTTCTGATTAAATTAAAGAATATAGATTCTATGCTCATCTTAATTCTGTGAGTTAAAATTTTCCCATATTTGTTAAATGCATCAACTTTTTCCAATTTTTTTAGCTCCAATTTTGATTAGGGAGTGGGTTTTTCTCAATAGTCCAATTATGGTTTCTCAGGCATCATTTATCTATTAATTGATATTTTCGTTGAGAAAGAATCATTTATTTGAAGTCAATCGATGCCTTCAATTGTATATATATTAAGCACTAAATGTTAAGATGCCTGTGATAAAAAGAAAAAAAGGCATAAAGACAATTCATTTTAGCTTCTTCAGAGTATTTTTTTTCTTCTAAATAAATTTTCTGAAGATAACTTTCCTAGATGGTCAGTCAATTTCCCAGTTCAGTCATAGAGAAACAAGATTTGATAACAGGCCACTGAAATCAAGACCACAAAACTTGAATATATAACTAGTCATTTCGAATGGAAACTGCTTCCGTACGTACATGTTTTAGATTCCATTTCAACTACAGTTTACCATTCCCGTTCCTCCTATAAACTTATCAAATCACAGTCACAAAAAGTTGTATACATAAAACTATACATACGCACAGAAGGGACAAGAAAAATAGTATAACATAAAGCAAAAGCAAAGTACCCGACTCTGCAAGCGCAGCAAGCCCAGCACAAGAGATTGTACAGACGGAGGCAACCAAGGCCATGACGACTATGTAGAAGCGCATTTGTACTGCTGTGAAAGAGAAACTGCAAAAACCATTCAAAATTTCTAAAAATTCAAATTTTCTGGGTTTTGGGTTCTGCAGGCGAACTGTTCATGGAACTGAAAAGAGAGAAGTGGGATAAGCGGTACGTAACTGCAGTTTCAGGCAGTTAGTTGTCGCCGCTCACTTCGGATCCTCTTTTTATGTAAAATAAAAATAAATTTAAAAAAAGAAAAAAAGAAAAATACCTCCACGACCTTCGTCTTCCTCTCGTCTGCTCTTTTGTCTGTAAATTTTTTTGAGATGGCTTACCGAATCGTAATCGATCCACGCCTGATCTTGTTTTGTCGAATCGTCGCTAAAATAAGTAGCGGAAACATAAGCTGTTAATGTCGATCCCACCATTGTTGTCGTTGAAGTCGCCGAATTCGAAGTCTTTAAAAGTGTAGAATTCGACAGGGAAGATATGGTTGGAACTAGTCCAGAGAGACGCCGAAGAGAGAAATCGATTGAGAAAGCTAGGGTTTCAAACAATAAACAACAGGAAAACCAAGAGATAAAAATGGCCGTTTCTATGGTTTCTGTTGCGGCAATGGCAATCATCTCTTTCATTTTCGGCAGTGATTTTGGCCTGTCTCAGGCTAGCTCCCGCGCCTGCTTTTTCTTCTTCATTTTCCAGAGTTGACGAATCCTTCATTTTCCCTTTTGCCTCGTCTGATTGCCGTGAAAGATGGGTTTCCGAAAGTGATTTTCACTTTTTGGGGGCATGTGTAAATCACTTCTAACACTGATGTGGCTACCCTTTAACCCAGGCGTTTGCATACACCGAGCTTAGAAAAGCATTGCCATGTACAACAAAGGAAAATTTATGCAGGATGATTTCAACTTCACTTGTTTTTTTAACTAAAGTGTCTCATTTGAAGTAGATTTGATATTCATGCATCACAAGCCTATACTTTTTTTACTGAATATAACATTGAATTTCTCAAGTAATCCCAGAAGGATCCCATACCCCATAGGGTTACTTTGGCTTCTCAAATACTTTATATATAAAGGTATCCACGTTCAGGTAGGGTCCTGTAACTTTTTTAGAAGTGGGAGAAGCGTAGAGAATTCTAGAACAGGTGTGGATACTTTGGAGACCAAGTCGGATTGGATTATTGTGTCCGGTTTAGCTATTGAGATATTCTTCTTAAACTTCCTTTATCGACCGTATACAAGCAACAAATTAGATCCATGCTCCAGAAGATGTGTGTTCCTTGGCTATGCTATGAACACTAAAGGATATAGATGTTTCGACATGAGTACAGGTAAAGCTTTTATATCTCAATATGTCTTGTTTAGAGAGACGAATTTTCCCTTTGCTACAATGCCATCAACACAATAGTTACCATCACCACATCTCCAACAAGTCAAGATCAACCTCCCTTTGCTTTATGTGATCAAGCAAATTTCAACATACGCAAAGGTAATCAAGGACCTATGCACAATGAAGAGAAAGCACCACACCAAGAAACGGTATTCTTGACAGAACAGGTGAGTGCGGTAATCAAAATTACGTCTTTAACTCATTGATTACTCCAGATATAATACTCTTTGCACCTATGATTCTAATTGAATACCAACCTTTGATGTGGAGGAAATAAAGTGATCATAGGAGCTTCTCCAGAACCCATCTCGTGTACCAATATTAATCGGTTGAGTATCACTGGGTGATTTGATGATATATAAATAGATTGACATTCAGTTGGAAACCCTTCAACAGTGCCCTATCTACTTTCTGGATCTTTAAATCCAGAAACTTCCCAAATCCAATGGCCTTTACATTAGCCTTCACTCCCTTTGGAATTTTCCCCAAACCTCTTCTATTGAACTCCAAGAACCATGGGTATACACTTTTTTAAAAGTTAATCTGCATCAACAAAAATTAAATAAACAAAAGTAAGATTGAAAACAATGATTTTAAAAGTTTAAGCCTGATGCCTGAAAAACATCCCAACGCCTGAATTCTTGTCGAATGCCTGTTTATTAAAAAAATAGGCGTTGAGCTACAGAGGTACCTGAGGCACACATGGAGATGATCCCTAGCTAAGAAATGACAGAGACTTCTTTGAGATTTGATGACAGCCCTCTTCCAGAGCATCTTAGACTCGGTTATTTTCCTCCTCGTGATAATGAAGAGGCCCGGCACAGAACCTGTCATCGATACGCCTGGAGGAGGGTGAAGCATATGGGCAAAACACACATAAATTTTTGAGCTAGTCCATGTGGGACTATTCAAATTTCACACACTTTTACCAGTTTTACCAGCGATCAACTAGGCACTTTTGGAGACAATTTTTCATTCACCCATTTACGGTTTTGAGCATCCAATCATAAGGAGTTGTACATGTTTTCCTCATTGAGATGAACACAAACCCATGTGGACCCACATTAAATGACATCTGGGTGAAGTTCAGGTGTAGGGTATTGGACTTGGTCTATGTTTAAATGTTTAGAGAAGAATTATAGAGTTTGAGACAGGGTATTCCTAAGGTTCTCGACTTATGGGGTTTCATTCCACCCTTTGATTTATCAGAACAGGGCAAGATTGGAGTTTCCCAATCAGTGCACCTGATCTTTATGTGTACGCCTAATCTTAGGCTCAATTTTTTATATGTTGTTCCTTTGTGTACCTGTTATGAACATGCTTAATTTTAGAATTTTTGTAAAACCCTAAAGGCTCTAAAATCGAGAAATCCAGTTGTTGGATTTTCTCTCAATAACTAACGCCTATTTTTAGTGAATTAAAAAACAGGCGTTGGACAAATAGGCGTCAAGGTTAAATTCATGCATTGATCTAGGACCTACTCTAGGGAGCCCTGGTTTTCCCTAAACTTGTCCTAAAGCTATTATGATTTTGTTTAATGTTTTTATATTGTCTATTAATGTTTGTTTGTCTTTACAGGTTAATTGGGATCCTTGGGCAGCTTGGGGGTTGAGTGGGAAGCTCGATGGAGAGTTCTAGATTGCCCGTAACTAGGCATTGTCCCGATGATTTTGTTGGCCACAGGGGAGGTCAAATGGTATCTCGGGGAGAGGTGCTATGCCATTTTACCCTATTAGCCTATCTATTTCTTGCAAGATGGAATTCATATAAGGAATAAATAACATTGATTTTTCGGAATCCCTACGGCTTACGGAGGAAGCCTTAACATCACCCGACAAACCCTGACTAGGTCCTCTACTTGTAGCATGTCGTGTCGGGACATTACAAGGAATGACCAAAGCCGTGATATTTGTTGAAATGATTGATTCCGAACCATATCATGAGTCCTACGGCTGGGCACCCTTGTTCAAGCTTCAAGATACCTTCCATGAGCCTGAGGTCTGGATGTTTTATGCCAATCTCGATTCAACGAGTAGTGATGATGCATGTTTCACTACTATGGTCTATGGTTCAAATGAATCCCGACATCCTTTCAGTTGAATGATTTGACAAAATTTTCTTGAGAAAATCATTTTCAAATCCTCTGATTGTCGAAAAATCCTCTATTTTCAAAATTTTCTGAACCATTTATCTGTTCTCTATCCTCTATCAGCTATTAGTGAGGTACAACAACTTAGAAAGTGGCTAAAGTTGGAATGACATCAGGGCCGACACATCCCAAAAATTGAAAAACATCCCCAAAAAAGTGTATCACTTTTCTATGCTGATGTGAGCCCTAATGTCATTCCAATTTTAGCCACTCTCTAAGTTGTTGTACCTAATGGTCCTAATCCTGTCTCATGAGAACAATGCTCCCAGTGTGGAGGATAAAAGGACTGTTGTAGCAAAAAATTTTGTAGCTTTTTGTAGCATGAACAAAAGCATGGTTTTTTTGCTTTTAACATGGGCCTTTTTGTCTTTTACCATGGGGCTTTGTCTTCTGTGCTTTTTTGTTCATCCTACAAAAAGCTACATAAAATTTTGCTATAACTGATCATTTGACATCACCTACCTGTAGATAGGGTGGGCATGGGCCGGGCCGGGCTTGACTTGAAAAATCCCGTCCTTGAGGTCCAAACTTTTATTGAGGGTCGGGCTTGGGCTTACCTCGGCCCGGTTTGAGGCCCGAACTTTTGCATACATAATATATATATGTATTATATATAATAGACCAATTATTTTAAAATTATCAATAGTATATACCTCAGTTGATAAAAATTGTTTTTTACAATTAGTATTGGGTTCAAGTCATAGTGAAATCAATGATTTTTTAAAATAAACAACCCTTAAAATTTAAATATATGGTTTTCTATGTTTTATTAAAACTAGTAAAATTTTGTAGTTCAATTAGTTAAAGCATTAGGTATTACATGATAGGTCCATGGTTCAAAA
>JAOXJP010017786.1:0-17454 GCA_025762735.1 Platanus orientalis | reverse complement strand
AATAAATTGGAACTAGAGTATATTTAATACATAAATATTTATAGTATATTTCAAACATATGTATACAATATATAGAAATTACCATATTTTTCGCTCTTATTTCTCAGAATAATTTATCTTTCAAAAGTTTTTTCTAAGATGATTCTGGACTGTTCGCTTTGGCTGAATATGTCTTATATTATTATCACTAGAAATCCTTTTTTTGTTTTTTTTTGTTTGTTTGTTTTTGTTTTGATAGCTATTACTAGAAATCCCCTTGTTGCTACGTTATTGTAAATGTCGACTACTTCATACCTATCACGCCTTGGCATTTTCTTGGTCCCATCTTGGATAATAGCTTTGGCTCAATGGAGAGCCTGTTATGCAACTAGTTTTTTTTCTTCTATAAAGAGTAAGTGCCTCTTCTATAAGAGTCCCCTCACATATGGGTCCGCGTAGCATGCTACCTCTAAACCAAGAGCTCTTTGACCCCGGGCATCATGATTAAGGCTGTCAATTGGGTTAGGTTGGCCTGAAGCCTGACATGTCCGGCCTGAAAAATAATCAGGCTGAGTCAACCAAATTCCGGGCTGGGCTGAGTTTGGACCCAATTTTAGGCCTGAAGTTTTGTTTCGGGTCGAGTTTGGGCAGGCTCAAGGTTCAGCCCAAGGCCCTGCCTGCCTAGTTAACAAAAAATAATTTTATTTATATGATGATATTAGCTCTATTTTTTATTTTTATTCTTTTTGGATTCATATATCTTAAACAAATTTACTACCATCAAATAGTTCAAGTATCAACTGTCAAAAAAACCCCATATAATATGGATTTAGGGGTAATTATGAGTCTAAAATAAACCCAAAAATTAAGAAAGAGTTTTAATTCGGGCTGCCCAAACTCGGCCCGAAGACTATTGTTTAAAACAGGCTGAGTTTGGGCCAAATTTTTAGGCTCGAAGTTTATTTGAGCCAAGTTTGGGCTAGGGCAAAACATGTCGGGTTGAGTTTGGACAGACTTTGGCTCGGCCCGATTGACAGCCCCAATCATGATTCAGCGGGCTTGGATTATGTGCAAACAAATCTTGTGAAAACTGTGCAAACTGCACTAGAGGGGCTGACACATCAGTACCGAAAATTGATTTACACTTTTTGGGGGGCACTTGTCACTTTTCAGCACTGATGTGTCCGCACCCTGATGCCGTTTTCACAGTTCTCACGAGATTCGTTCTCACCTAATTTTTTTTCCTGATTCAGCCGATCCTTATAAGGTTGTCAATTGGGCCGGGTTACCTGAAGCCCGACTGTTTGGCTTGAAATTTGGGCTTGAAATTTGGGTTGTGATTTTAGGCCTGAAGTAATGTTTAGACCAAGCTTAGACAGTTCTTAGCTTAGCCCAAAGCACCTGTCACACTTTGAACTAAAACTTATTTTACATATAATATCTAATAAATTATATATGCTATATGATATATGTTAGAATTCTACGATAATGATCAACACAACCTAGACAATTTGATGTGGAGGGTGATCGTTACTTGTTAGACACTTGGTAATCATCAACCACAGATACCCATCAACATAGAAATCACGAAGGCTCTCTACATTCTTGTAAATAATCAAAGAGAAACAAAATAAAAATAATTTTGTAATAACTAATTGTACGGAAAATTTTTAATTTATAAACTCTCAAGAGTTGCCATGAATCAACACACCTCTTTGTAGGTGTTAATCCCAAATGTTCCATCCTTTCAGAAATTCTTCCTCTTCCTTTTTTTTCTCATTGTGTATCTTGATTGGGGGAAGCAACTCTACACCAATGGATATGTCCTTTTATATAGATAAGTTATATGGTGTTAACTTGCATTACACCTCTTGGAGTCAACAAATCGAATGATTTTGGGTTATGGACACAATGTTCCAACAATATATGTTGTGTAACATTGTATAAGGCAACCTTTTGATAGGAGTATTATTTTTTTCTTTCTATGGATGCCTTTCCCTTGATAATAAATGTAAAGGTTGCTTGACAAAGCTGTCTTGATAAAGCAGATGTTTTGTGACCAAAAATTGATGTGACCATATGTGACATTGACAAGTGATGTGCTTTTTAATTTGGTATCTCTTTTAGACATATACTTTTCAAAATGAACACCTTTTTAATACTTTTAATCCTATACATACCATGTATCAATCCATTGTGTGGTCAATTCAAGCAACCTGAACTCACCAAAAGCCCATTCTTTTATAACCGGCTGATTTCTGACTGCCTGTATCAGACTAAGTTTAGGCTTGAGCCCATTTGTTTATTTTGGGTTGGGCTTGAGATAGCCTTAGCCCATCCCAACTGGGTCGATTGATAGCCTTAGGTAGTCAACAAATGTGAATAAAAGTTTTATGCCTTAGTATGTTGTAATCCATTTGGTAATATAAAAAATTATTAAAAAAACCAGACTAAATAGAGGCATTTGTAAATGCCTAATTGTCTAAAATCCATTTTTCTCTTCACCCAACCCGGGGGGGGGGGGTTGGAAGGGGGAAGAACACGAAGACATACTAACGAATGGAAGCCCTTAATTAGGCTAAGGGATCTATCACCATGTTAGATGATCTCTTGACATGGTTCATGGAGACCGCTTCAAAGCTAATCAATAGAATTTTATATTCCTTTATAAGGTGTTAGATTTGAATTAGAGACTCTTAAATCTTCCTTCAATGCCTGACAACCTTGAGCGAATCTCCTTCAAGCTAAAAAGTTTCAATTCCCAAGGCTTCAACTATACTAATGTATAACCTTGCCAACAAGCATTCCACAATTAATATCATAGTTTTGAAAACTGGGCCGGACTGAGCAGTCCGATCCGGTTTGACCAGAACTGGCACCCTAAATAGTTCTGTAGAACCTCAAGACTATTATCTGCCAAAAACGGCATATAACAGGGAAAATTGGTCAAAACTTATGAAAACAGACTTTTTTTATGAACCAGGTTTTAGTAAAACCAACTAATTTTATTTTTTTAGAAAATTAAGAAGAAAATAGAAATGAGTCTTTACAAATTCTATTTCCACTTTTCATTAATTTTTTATTTTTTGGTATTTTATTACATATTTTGGTAAGTCTTAAAAAAAGAAATCCAGGCATAAGCCTTCTAATGCATTATGAATTGTTTTATTTTTTGGTATTAAATACATTTTAATTATGTTTGAAGTAAATTGCAATTAGATTATGTAAACCAACGGTCGAACCAGGTTAGACATAAACTGTCCACCTTACCGGTTTGATTGCTGATCCGAGTCTCATAACTATGACTAATACTAATGTTAAGGGTCTTGGTTCTACTTTTTCCAAAATAAGGCTGCCTTAATTATATATCAATATTACTCCCAGCGTTACTGTCTTCTTTGTGGAGGACAACACTCCATCAAAATTAATCTTGATCTAGCTTTGGTTGACTTGTCCACAGTCCTCGAAGTTGAGGCCTAGGACTTGTTTGGTCTTTTCCTAGAATTGCCGGATTGTGTTGAATGCAAACATTGAAATTTCAAGTTCCTAAGTATCCTAGAGGGGGGGGGGGTGTGAAAGGATATTTAAGATTTTCGTGATATTCGTTTGCCTTTGTGATGTTTACTAACTTCTTGTTCTGTTCTTTAGATTAAATGATATTGATCAATATTTATTCCTTGTAAAATCTAAGTTTCAATGATATGAGAATCTAGATAAAGTAAATCAAGAACTAGAGACAAGAGACACAATATAAAGTGATTCGGCAATCATGCCTATGTCCATTGTCAAAAGTTCTCCTCATTGAGCCAATTAATTTTATTAACTTTTTATTAAGGTAAAATTAATCACAAAAACCTTAAATCACTACGTCTGGTGAGTCCGACAAACATAAGAACTATCCTCTTTGTTTTTGGAGAGGGCTAATCAACTACCTTCAATGGCTCAGGTGAAGGTACAACAAATTCAATAATTTAATTTGATAAGAAATAAATTTCTCAAATATTCATGCCTCTATTTAGGCTGGTATAACTATAGGGAGTGCTCAGATATATATAAAGAGTCGCTGCTCTTTAAATGAATTGCCTCTAAATAGGCTGATTTAAATATATGTCTTAATAGATCTTTAATAGAAAATAAAGATTTGAAAAACACACTTTAAATCAGTTGTAAGAGTTAATTAGCTGATATACTCTTTGAAAATAACTGATTTAAGTATTCAAATCAAAAGCTTGTAAAATATCTCGTGGAAATGTTTTTGCTCTCAAAGATTTTGAAACGGTTTCCTTAGGTTTGAACCTAAAAACCTTGTAATCCTTTGCTGTAATGAAGCTTATTGGAGAAGGAAGGATTGGAAGAATGAATCTTTGATTGCAACTAAGTTTCTCACAGAATAACACCTTAAAACAATTCATAGCTTATGCATAAACTTAATAACTTTTTCGTTATTTTTTCAAGACCCTTTAAGACATATTTATAGAGAGTAGAAAACCCTAAAATGATTGCACACAACGGTCTAAAAATCTTCCATTTAAAGAAAAAATAAAAAATTTGAGTTTCAAAAAATTTGAAGAATTTCCTTGGCATGACCGATCATTGCTAACTAGATGATTGATCATTGCCCAATGACTGATCATCCAATTAGAAATTATCGATCATTCAGGGCATCCTGTGCATCCAGAAAAATAAGTTCTCTGCCTGATCAATCATGCAACCCTACGATCGGTCATGCACCAATGACCGATCATTGGGTTTGCTACGATTGGTTATAGCTGCCTGTTTTTTAAACCTTCAATTTATTCGATTATTTTCGCATTGAAACTCATTTGTTTGCTGCAAGATCCATGTTTGAGGCTTGGGAAAGGTCTCTCACTAAATCCAACCTAGGTTTTGACTAGTCTTTTATGAATTTCATAGTGCTTACCTTTACCTCATACCTTTGGGAGCTTGATTGATGTCTCTTGCCTCTTTTTGAGTGAAAATGATGCTTCCACAACTTTGACTTATCATTAGCTAGTGCTCTTATGTTTGATGGTGTGTTGTCAAGTGCTTCTTCTTTACATACTCACACTCTTGACACTCACTTTTGGCATGGGATTGACAATTCCTCACCAATCTCCCCCTATGTCAATTCCATGGCAAAACATACAACTCACATAGATTTTTACACATTTTACATTGAACCACACTGAAATACATAGAGAAGTAAAATTACACTCCCTTTAAAGACATGACGTCTTTTGAAGTACATTCTCCCAATTTGTACATGATCTTCCTTATGATGTAAATATGTGAGTCCCATATAACCTACAAACACAACAACATATACCTTTCTCAAGCATGCTTCGGACTACATAAAGAACATATAATATAAGCAATGCAAGACCCTATATGTCATGCATGAGATGAGATGTCAAATGTTCATGAGATGTGCATATAATGCATTTAAAAAAAATCATTTTTGTTGAACTGTGAGTTTTTTTGCTTACTCTGCCACTTTTTGAAATGATTTGATACGCAAGAGGAAGAACAAAAGAAAGTACTTCATTAATAAAGAGATAGTACATGGCTAGCCCAAAAGGAGAGTACAAAATTCAGCCAAAAGACAATAAACACCTAAGATAACAAACAAAAGAGCCCACATCCTAAGCTGAGGCCCATTAACCTCATCTCCATCATCATCATCATCATCATCATTACCAGGCCCGCCAGAATGCTCAGAATCAAGGGAAGCCAAATCCATGTCTTTGCCAATGGGCATAGGCTCACTGGGAGTCTTCTGGAATCCAGGATGTTGGGAAATGATGAATGTCTCCTAGGAGTTGAGTTGATAGGCAAGACGTCCTTGCCTCACTTCTATCTTATTCAATTTCTCCGCAAATAACTTGTGATTTGCAATAATTTTGGCATGCCATTGATTACCTTATAGTTGGAGACCATCGAGTATCTCAATGAATAATCACTAAAAAACCTCTTAGGAAAGAGAAGCAGGTCTTGTAACAGGAGCAGAGGGAGTAAGAGCAGGCACTTCTTCATCAGTAGACTCATTGCATGAGTCCACCCAAATGAGATTCACGACAGGATCCTTCAGTATTTTATTCTTTTCCATCTTCTTGAGGGTTCCTTCATTGATATTACCACCCAGTTTTCGTAGGTTGGAACGAAACACAACCCCAATTTTCTTCATAAGCTGGGTGATGATGACAAGATTAATGATGTAGTGTTTAATGTTATTGTCTTTTGCATCCTTGATCATCTTCAAATAGAAGACGAAGGATAAATCTAGACGAAGATTCCTAAGTACATAGGCCATCTCCTCGGTCATGTTAGATCTATGAATCATAGGTAGGAGGTTGTAGATGAATACCCTGTTCAGAAGGCAAGCAGGAGGTGAACACTCAAAAGAACTCAGGAGATGAGACCAGGCAACAAGAGTGCTAGTGAACCATTCTGTAATAGTGAACCTTTTCGTCGGACTAAGAGGTAAAGGCAAGAAATGAGCACCACCCTCACGAATATGTAGAACACCCAACTCAATCAAAAAGATGTCTAGATTGAGGTAAATAGGGGAGCCATACACCTCAGAAACAAGTGAGAGATCAATCTTATTCATTGAATGGGTGTTGGCGTAGAACATACGAACCTATTGCTCATGCAACATCCCATCCAACTTGAACAACAACATCCACCCATATGCAGGTCGGTGTTGATCAAGCCCAACTATGAGAATCGGTTTTGGCTGACAAACTATTCAATAATGATGGATTTATGATAAAAGAACCTCAAAAAGTTATCTTGCGACTCAACATTTCTAAAATCTTGAGGTCCAAGAGAAGGATCCTCCATGCGTGGTTGCTTGCGAGAAGCCCCTTCACTCAAGGTCAATGCTTATGTAGCCATTTTTGGTCTGGTGGTTTTCTTGATGGGAGTATCCATGCGAGCAACAACCTAGATCAAAACAACTTTGGGAGAGAGGAGGAAATGAAAGAGGAAGAGATGGAGAGAATGGGGGTAGCAAATGGACTCAAGAAGATGAAGAGAAAGAGGAGGTGAGCTCCCCTTTAAAAATAAAAAGAAGCGTAATGGAAAAATGGATTCATTTAACAGCCCTGAGAATGATTGGTCATTTCTCTGTTCTGCCAATGATCAATCATTCACATTGAATGATCAGTCATTCATCAAATTGTTTTTATTATTGTTATTGTTTTGTTTTTGTGTGTGTGTTTTTTTTTAAAATGACTCTACGAGAACTCGCACATCCTTATCGCACTCTATAAGCACTAAAACCGTTTGGTATCAAGGGGTTTTGTTAGAATGCCTACTAATTGATTTTCAGTTTTAACATATTTTAGAGAAATAACCTTATATTCCACCAATTCTCTAATGAAATGATGACAAATGTCAATGTGTTTAGTTCGCGAGTGTTGCACAGGATTCTTGAATTTATCTGTTGCACTAATATCATCAACAAACAAATTCATAGTGCCTTGTTGTAGCTCAGAGTCCTTGAACATTTGCTTCATCGACAGTAGTTGAGTGCACCCACTTCCAGCTGCAATATACTCAGCTTTAGTGGTTAATAGTGAAATCGAAGTTTGTTTCTTGCTATGCCAAGATACTAGGCAATTTCTGACATAGAAACATCTTTCACTTGTGTTCGTACGATCTTACAAATTTCAAGCCCAATCTGAATCAGAATGTCCCGCAATGATTGAATTAGTGTCAAATGGGTACCAAAGACCGAAGTTAAGTGTCTCATTGACATATTTGATTATCCTTTTAACTACGGTAAGAAGAGATTATTTGGGTGCATCTGGATATCTAGCACATATTCCTACATTAAAGGCAATGCCAAGTCTGCTTGTTGTTAGGTACATCAGGCTTCCTATCATGCTTCTATACAGTTTAGTGTCAACTTCCACACTAGTTGGATCAATGGTAACTTTGTTGCTGGTGCATATAAAAGTTTTAGCCAGTTTGAAACATTGGAGCCCAAACTTGGATACTAAATCCTTATCAAATATAGATTGGTTCACAAATATGCCATTTTCAGTTTGTCATATCTGTAGACTAGGAAATAACTTGAGTTTTCCCTCTATACTCATTTCAAAATCGGATTTCATGGATTGAGAGAACCCTTGAAACATCTCTTCATAGGTAGAACTAAAAATGATATCATCAACATTGATTTGTATCATGAAGAGTATCTTGTCCACACTCCATTTATCAAATTGATGATCTATCAAGAACTTTGTGAGTCATTCATAGCAAGCTCTAGGAGCTTGTTTCAAGCCATATAAGGCTTTCTTCAACTTGTATACATGGTTAGGTAGATGTGGATCAATAAACCCATCAGGTTGTTCCATATAAACCTCTTTTTATAGAAGACCATTAGAGAATGAACTCTTGACATCCATTTGATATAATTTGAATTTAGATGGCATGCAATAGAGAGTAGCATCCTAATAGACTCCATTCTTGTAACTGGAGCAAATGTTTCTTCGAAGTCTATTCCTTCTGTAACATCCCAAAATCCCGTCCCTTAGATAAGACTTCGGAGTGTTAATTCACTTAACACTCTTCTAACTTACACATGTTTAAGACCCTTCGCAGCTGAATATTATTAAAGGGCCAGGTAATTTTTTTACTTTTCTTACATAATTATTACACACTTGCAAAAGTGTATCTCATATTGTAATCGAATTAGAATCACACATATAATCTTACATCAGTATAGTGGAAGGAATCTAAACCTTATTCATATCCAAGTCCTTATTAATCTTTCAAATATTAGTTCTCATAAACCATGCTAAAATAAAATCCAAACACATAGGTTCATAAACTTAAAACAAACTAACATCTCCCCTATAGGGTCCATATAAAGTTGAAACCAAAATAAACACTACTAACTAAACAAAAAGTCCAAACAAGAAATACAATCTAAATCTTTCAATGAAAGCTCCTCATCACATATCATGTCTTCTTTGCCTTCGTTGGATGACACTGTAAAATATGCTAATTTGAAAAGTAATGCACATGGGTCAGTCCATGACTCGCAAATAACATTATAAAATAAACTAGTGTGGACATCGGCGTTCGAGAGGGATTCGGATTCCCCCACCTGCCCATGGTTTTTGGGCCTACTCTTCAGAGAGTGATGTCGGTGCGTGAAAGGTTGCTAACCCTTTTACTGGGGGGTTAGGCTTTTCTTGGAGTCACCACCAACTTGGGGTTAACCGATGGAGTTGAACATCGGTTCTCCTCTTTGGGTGAAGAGGAGAAGTCTAGACCCGGAGGTCTAGGGGTTTGACTCTTAGTACTGGTTTGAGTTCCTGAGATTAAGGGTACGTTGTTTAGTTGCATTTGGGGACAGTGTTAGACACCCCAAATACCCGCCTTTTTAGGGTAGCTTCTCTCATTCATACATGTTTTGAATTATGCTAAAGTTCATGCTTGTTAAATGTACAATTATTGGTCTTGGACCACCCCCGTGGTGTGATCATTACAGTTGGACCTGAGATATAGTCTCGAGCTGCCTATATACCTAATCTTGTGGTTCATGTGTTTCTAGGGTTTTGTCGGGATCAAACTATATGTAGTTCTAGGGGTTTGTTGTGTGTGTTAATCTCGGTAGTCAAGTACTTCTGACTATGAGAGTGATGTAGGGTAGATTCATTTTAGATTATTTATATACTTATAGAGTACTCCGCGTTGCTACAAAATATAGACAAGTTAGCTAAATGAGGACCAAGACTATGTTGTACCAATGTACATGGTTTTGAGAACCTAACTAGGCTATGGCCAAGTCTTAGGGTCTTTGGGTCGCGAACCACTATTACATGATCCTACGGTAAGGTGAAGACCATAAAAAGGTTGGGGCAGATTGAAATATAGTGAGAGGGTAGGTTGACTTGACCTGATCACACTGATATAGCAACCATGACTCAAGCGTAGTCTCCCAAGTAAAGTTCAGGTATCTGATACAATTATAAATTACAAGTGTATAATCAACCGTACTATGATAATTGACAAAGCTGAAACAGATATTTATAATGAAGGGATTCTTAGATTATATCTATGGAATGAATTGATTTGAAGCTAGGCTTCATTTGACCTTCACATGCCTAACACCTGAAATTCATCCTAATGCTTGTAAATAGAGCCCATAGAGGTGCCTAAGCACGTAGATGAATTCCAAAAGGTTATTCTCCTGTGTATAGGCTTTGGAGAACATCAAGGTTCACTGGGGTGGGTCCTAGATCCCAACACCTGAATTTCTCCAATGCCTTCATTTCTTGTCAACACCTAAACTTTAACTGATTAAAAATCAGGTATTGGGTTTGGAGACTCTATACTCCAAAGGGCATATCTCTCTCCACAAAATTCTAAATTGAACATGGTTAGTTAATTTGGAAAGCTGAGAGAGATATTTCCATCCATATATGATAAGCCTATACTTTCCTAACACCTGGTTTTTAAACTAACACATGTTTGTGCTACCAACGCCTAAAAAATAGGCATTGGGTTGAACAGTCAATGTTCCGGAGGGCATATCTCTCTATAGACAATTTTGATTTAAGTGTGGTTGGTCAATTTGGAAAGCTGGGAGACAGATATTTTCAACCATATATAATAAGCCTTCACTTTTTTAACATCTAATTATCCATACGTTATTTTTCTGTCAACGCCTATTTTTTGACAGATTAAAAAAATAGGCGTTGGGTTAAACAGTCTGTGTTCCGGAGGGCATATCTCTCTCCAAAAAATTCTGATTTGAGTGTGGTTTGTCAATTTAGAAAGATGAGAGAGATATATTTCCAACCATATATAATAATCCTATACTTTTCTAATATCTAATTATCTATAAACCAGTTTTCTCTCAATGTTTATCTTTTAACAAATTAAAAAAATAGGCAATGGATTGAACAGTTTGTGTTCTGGATGGCATATCTCTCTCCAGAATATTCTAATTTGAGTGTGGTTGGTCAAGTTGGAGAAATGAGAAATATTTCCAACCATATATAATAGGCCTATACATTTCTAACGCCTGATTATCCATACACCAATTTTTTGTCAATGCTTATTTTTTAATAGGGGTTGGGTTGAATAGTCTGTGTTCCGGAGGGCATATTTCTCTCCAGAAAAATCAGATTTGAGTGTGGTTGATCAATTTGTAAATCTAAGATAGAGATATTTCCAATCATATATAATAAGCTTATACTTGTCTAGTGCCTGTATTCCCATACGCCTATGTTTTCCAATGCCTATTTTTTAAGAAAATCCAGCAACTTGAATTTGGCCATTTTGACCCCTTAGGGGTGTTTAAAAATTCTAAAATTTGGTATGCTAGCAGGAAGTACATACATGAACAACATATAAAAAATTTGGCTTAAGATCATCTATATAAAATTCACAATAAAATCAACAAATATTTTCTAAAACTAGGTCTCAAAAGACCCATTTTTTTGGATCTGTTTGGGGGGCCATCTCGAGGCCTTCTACAACTCTAAAAATCATAAAATTAAATATATAGAAACCTACATGTGTCTAGTATAACATAGTAAAAATTGGCTTAAGCAGCCCTCTATAAAATTCACACAAAAATCAGCACTAAAACTGGTTGAAATTAAAATAATGTAGAGACTATTGAGCCTTTACTGTGTACCTGAATTAGAGCAGTGCTCTAGCATAAATTGGATAGTATAACAGTGATCAAACTGACATGATTTGAATGTCGATGATGAATTAGAGCTAGGTTTAGGCTTACCTTGCTTTAGAATGAAGATTTTGCACTTTTTTTCCTTTTCTTCTTCTTTTTCTCTTAGATTTAGGGTTCTTCAGTTGCCAACCTGTTCACCATGAAATTGGGGGCCCAATTTAGTTGAATGAATGGTTGGATGGAGGATAAGGATGCTTAGGATGGAGGGTGAGGATGATCCCTATCCTAAATGGAGTGTAAGGCTAGGATGAGTTTGGGGTATGTGTTTGAGATCCATTTGAAGGAAGAGACTTGGATGGGTAAGGTGGAAGGTCCAAGGGTTAGATCAGGTTTAAGCTAAACTAATGGAGGGTTAGATGGAGAGTGTACTAATGAGGGTGGATAGGAGAAGCCATGGAGGTGCCATGAGGGATGTCATTCGGCAACACCTCATTGGTTGCAAACCTAAAGGGGGGATCCTAGGATGCTTGATGGGGGCTCTAAGGGGTTCACTAGGGATTTGAAATCCATCTAAGGGATCCTAGGATAGAGGGTAAGAGAATCCAAAGATTCCAATCCAAGAGTCATGAATGATTAGGTAAAGATGAGAATGCACTAAATGAAAAATATCTCACTTTAGCTAATATTTGGATAATATCTTAATTTCTGATTTTTCTAAACCCTATTGCCACCATCACTTTGTGTGAGCTCTTAAGCTAGGAAGTCGGCCCAGTTAGTGTCAATTTTAGAAGTCATTGATGCTCTAGTCATCCTGGTCCAGTCAAAACCAAATTATGAAAAGGATAAGGGGGTCAAATTAGGGTTTTTTGGCAAAAAAATATCTCAGATGTAAATTGGAGGGGTAAGATGGTCAAATTAATCTGAGGGTGGCCTAGGGATAGATGCTCCTAGGTCCAGGTGACTCATAGCTTCTGAATACGCAATATTATGGTACCCAAGTAAGAAATCAGGTCAAAAACCATTTTTCGAGCGATTTGACAAAATTGTATGGGGAATGCTACTGGATTTTCTGTAAAATGCTGCCTCGAGTCATATCTAGGGAATTTAAAGTCTAGGGGAGTCTTGGAGCTATAGAGACTGATGGATTGGCTGATGGATTCTCAGGTAACCTCTAGGAGCTTTTTGAAGTAGAGTCACTTGAATAAATTAGGTTTTTGTTGCTGCCTGAAGCTAGGTGAAATTGAATGACTAGATATTTTCTGACCTAGGGGTTCATGAAATGCTTTATTAAGGACAGAGATGATACGGTGGAAATGACTCTGACCTTGCTGCATTCTAAGCTTGGGAGAACTTCTAAGGGCCTTTTGCGTGCCATATACAGATGAAACACATTTTTTCTAGGTTTGGGTAGAAATAACTGCTTGGGCCATGGATTTTCTATAAATTAGTTTGAATCTGATAGTCTCAAGGCTTTGAATTTACTATGGTGTAACCACTGACTGTTTGAATTTTTGATCTCAGATGTGCTCTTGGGAGCCAGTTGAGCACCTGATTTTTATACTTGATTTGTCGTGCTTTTTGGAGTATTTAAGAGAATCTTTTACTATGGTGTGACCACTGACTATTTGAAGGCCTAATGATTATGAAAAAATAGACACCAACTAATCCTGATTTGGAGGTCTGGAGAATATTCTGACTCCATAAGAGTAAAAAGCAAGAAAATAGCCTTTTGACATTTTGGGGAAGATTTAGATTTCATAGAGGTTTCAGACATTGAAACTCTCTTCTTAGACCTGGATATTTGAAGCTAAGGCCAAGGCCAAGATATAGTGACTGACATTTCTGAATTCAGAGATTATATGAGTTTCTAAGAGCTCTAACAAGGGTCATTTCTTGGTTAGGGTTATCATAGATCGAGAGGTTGGGTATTGCTGTTCTTGAATAGTGTTTGACTTGTGATGAGTTTTATGGAGGAGGGAGACTCAAGGATGCACAAGATCTGAAATTACATCATTTGGACTATAGGAAAGGCTCCAGGGGTCCTTTGAGGGTCTAAGGGTCATTTTTTTAGTAGAAAAGGAAAAATGGTAAATTTTCACTCACGGGTCGAAAAAGGTGAAAATGTGAATTCTCTACCTGTGATGCTTCATGACAAGAAAGTCTATGTAGGTTGAGAAATTCAGTGATTTGGATGACAGATAGTGAGTATTGAGTCTTTGTAGGTAAAAGGGTAAAATGGAAATTTTTCTATCTGTGATGCTTTACCGGAGAAAGACTTACTGGAGGTGGAAAAATTACTGATGACATGAATGGGGTTCTAAAATGTGGACCCTCAAAGTCTTGTTGGTGCTTTTGAGTGAAATTAGGGTTTGTCTTAAAATGGTGCTTTTTAGGCTATAATGAGGTGTTTTGACTGATTCATTTGCGATTGGAACATTTGGGAAGACATCTTTGGGAATGGCTAACCTCCTAGAGTCTTAATGCCTAAATGCTGTTATGCTGTCTTTATGCTATCACATGACCCGAGTAAAAAATTGGGTGCTGACACTCATGAATGTAAAACATTTTCATGCTAAATGCTATCCTTGATAAAATCAAGTAACTTATATGTTTCAAAACTCATGTAGAAGTCCAAATAAGATGCTCCATGAACACACCGAAGTAAACCATGCTAAAGTAAAATGCTCATACCACTAAACATTTTCAAAAGATCAAAAGTCTAATGTATTACACATGAATTTTAAGATCCTAACATGAAAATCAGTAGAATTGCACAAATTAACATGGATTAACATAAAGTAAAGGGAATCCATCAAAGTGAGTAATAGGCTCATACAAAGACCCCAAGGGCATCCAAAATACATTTAAATCATGGAGAACTAATCACATTACATTTCAACAAATAGTTGGAGTGTAATAAATTAGGGGTTTAAAAGGATAATCAAAGGAGGAACCAAGAAATACCACATGGAACCTTCTAAACCGTTCAATCATATGAATCCAACTCCCAAAACCTTTCCAAATATAATAGAGATAATCAAGCTCATCTAACAAGATACTAACATCATACCAATAACTCATAATTCAAGAACTCATGAAAATAGAATAATAAAATCTTCCTACCATGCTCAAACCAAAGGAATAAAAATTCAACTCAAGAAAATCAACATTATCAAGAGGAATATATGTAAATCCATCAAAGCCACAAATCATTGAAAAGTAGAATGGAAATGGAAATCACACTTCTATGATCTTAAGAATTGAAAAGTGAATATAAACTGAATATCCATTCACCAAATGCTTAAAACCTTGCTTCCAAGAAGTTCATCTTCCACAACCTCCTTGCCTTTGCCAATCATTCCTCTTTCTATGAGTAAACAAAACATTCCATGGTTAAATACCATAAACTAAGGTAAAAACTAAAAAACCACAATTATTTTAGGCTGGATCTAGGTTGTAACAACTTACCAACACTTGGAGAAGATGACTATTCTCCCTCCCTTCTTCTTTATGTTTTAAATGGTCTAATGGACCCAAATGAGATTTAATAGGGTTTAAAATTTGTCTAAAGCAAGATCCCACTAGTGTGGAGGTTAAATGAGGTTATGACATATCATTTTGTACATGTTTTAACTTTTTTTTCTCGATTTTTGAGTCATAATCAATTAGGAGATTTGTAATCAGTCATAGTTGTGATTGGGCTGGGATCTCCTGATTGATCACACCTATGATTGGTCATAGATCATGCAACAACAACAACAACAACAATAAACAGACTTATCCCAACTATTTGGGGTCGGCTACATGAATCCTGTTATGCCATTCCGCTCTGTTGCATCATGCAATAACGCAAATTCCTACTCAAAACAAAACTCCAAAGGGCTATGACCTATGTCTGTGATTAGTCAAGGTCCTCGTGATTGGTCATGGGATGTGTGATTGGTCACACTTGTGACTGGTTAGGGATCTTGTGATCGATCACGCCTGAGATTTTCTAAATTTCAGATTTTCTTCACTTTAGGTTCCCAAAGCCCAACCCAAATGGTCCAAGGTTCTTCTAGTCCACTCTAGTCATGTCTAGGTCTCTTGAGTATTAAGGGTAGCCCCTCTTGCTCGCAAATACCAATGGTTTAATTTAGACACATGGTGTGGGTCCAGATTCTCTAGACTTACCTAATTTGGGTATAGGGTGTTACAATAAGTTGCTGAAACTTGAGAAGATTCATACCAACATAAATGGCTTAACCAAAGATAAACATGAGTTTTGCAGAGGCGTTGCAAGTTTGGGTATGGTGGATCTCACCTCATGAGTCGAGAGGGGGAGACCTGAGTGTGCCCCCGTCTATCATAGGCTGCGCCACTCAAACATGGTGTGAACATGCCTCTGCATTAATCACCCCCGGTGAGGAGTTTCGAACACGAGACCTCCTGCTCTAATACCACTTTGATGCAGGATGACTCACCACTTGCTCTAAAAGGTTGAACTGATAAAGGGAGGTGAATCAATCCCTCTATCTTATAGCTCAGGCTAGACCGGGCCCTCGATCGAACCTTCCTTCGTGGGCCCCACCTCTCATGGGTCTAGCCTCACATGAGTTGTCCACCTCTCATGGGTCACATTACCCCAAATGTGCCTTTGTCTCTCATAGGCTGCCCCACTCAAGCTCGGTGTAAAAATACTCCTGTATTACCCAAACTCTTTATTTAAAGTGGGCGTGCACATGAGGCAGCCAAAGGTCATTTTTGAGCTTTTAAAGTGTTTTGTACAATGAGCATTTAATGCTCATTTTATTGCCTTTTAGATGTGAGGGCTCTAATACCATTTGTTCCGTGTCTATACAGGTTATCAAGCATTCAGATAAGGAGAATCATAGGGGAAGTAGAAAAGAGTAATCTCACTAGAGGAAGATTAATGAGCCTCTATACTCGTTGGAAAAAAAGTTCATACCTCCTGCACTTGATGAGACGTGGGAATACCTTCATTCATTGACTGATTTCTAAAGATTCAATTGCATCCCTTATATAAAAAATTACTTCCTACCAACTGAAATATTTAATAGAAATTAATGACAAATACTTCATAAAGCATCAAGATGCTTATTTGATTATTTTCCCTAAGTGGACTCTCTTACCAAACGAGGTCGTAACAACAATCCTTTACCAGATAATTGTCTCTTGCAAATGTGCATCTAGAGCAATGAATGCTACTGAGAGCCATAGACACGAAAAATTCAATACCCTCGTTATGTAAATCAGACATCTTAAGATTATAAAATTTCATGATCACCAGGTCTCATAGTCTTATCACTACCACGTGATGTGTTATATGTAATTATTTCTAACCTGTTTTCGAACCAATGTAATTGTTAAAAGTTGTTTTAATTTACTTTATCACTACTCCAAGTATATCACAGTTCAAGAAAAGGAAAGGAAAGTCAATAGAAGCGAGTACAACTTCACCTCTTCCAAATCATTATTCATAGATTATTATTATTATTATTTCAGTTTGCTAAGTCTATGTTTAAGACTTTCACGTTGGTTCCCATGTAGATGACAGAATCACCCTTCCAGAGTTCCTTTGGAAATCAAACTATTTCTTGCTACGTAAACGTATTTAGGCTGTCTACTAAATGTACTTTATTGGGGTATATCTAAATAGGATACACGCGCTTTTCTTTTTGGGTTTATGTACTTTTCTTTTGGGCAATATGGTTTATGTAGTTGTCTTTTGGTTTAGTTGTCTCACAACATGGGGAACAGAAAAGGTTTTTTTTTTTTTGTGTGTCATTTATTTTTCTATATAACAACATGGTTTTCTA
>JAOXJP010017765.1:0-17455 GCA_025762735.1 Platanus orientalis | reverse complement strand
TCTTAGGATGCCTAAAGTCAATTCTAGAGAGTTAATGCTACCCATTGAAAGAAACCTCTAGACCTTGAGCCAAAATTGGGTGTTGACAGCGGGCTTAGCAGTATCTCTTGATTTTGTCGAAGGCAACCTGGCAGTTGTCGTTCCATTTGGACAAAACATTCTTCCTTGGTAATTTGAACAAAGGCTCACAAATAGGAGTGAGTTGAGCAATAAAGCGATTGATATACTGAATGTGGCCTAGAAAACTGCATACATCCTTCTCTGTGGGAGGTGTAGGCATTTTAATGATCGCCTTAACCTGTGAGGGATTAACTTCTATGCCTCTTTCACTAATGATGAAGCCTGACAACTTTCCATGTGAGGCTCCAAAGATGCACTTGTGCAGGTTCAGCTTCAGCTTATATTTCCTCAAACGGGCAAACAACTTCTATAGATGTTTTAGATGATCTTCCCAATAGTGGGACTTAACAACCATGTCATCAACATAGAATTCCATCTCTTAATTGATCATGTCATGGAAAAGGGCAATCATGGCCTGTTGATGTGTCACCCCTATGTTCTTGAGACCGAAGGGCATTACTTTGTAGTAAAATATGCCCCAAGGTGTAGTGAAGGCAATTTTCTCATGGTCTTCTGCGGACATCTTGATCTGGTTATAGCCTAAGAACCCGTTCATGAAGGACGTCATCTCATATCCAATAGTATTGTCAATGAGCACGTTAATATAGGGTAGAGGGAAATCATCTTTGGGACTAGCTTTTTTTAGGTTTCTATAATCAATGCATATTTGGACCTTGCCATCCTTCTTAGGTACAAGGACGATGTTGGCTAACCATTGGGGATATTAGACATACAAATGGAAGTCGGCATCAAGTTGTTTTTGTATTTCTTCTTTAAGGGCTAGAGACCTTTCTGGTCATAAATGCCTAGGCTTTTGTTTGATGGGATGAATATTCGGGTTAGTGGGAAGCTTGTGGGTAACAAGACCTGTGTCCAGACAAGGCATGTTTACATAAGTCCATGCAAAGATGTCTATATACTCTTGAAGAAATTTTAACAGGGCATGTCCTAGATTTGAAGTGCTAGGGGTCCCAATTTTTACTAATTCTAGGCATGGTTTTATACCCAAGATTGATCTCTTGAAGGTCATCTACCATTGGCAGATTATGGTTTTCTTGACGTTCAAAAGTGTCAATCACCTCTTTTGGCATCAATTCCTCATCAATCCATTCTTCTTGTTCATGTTTTTAGAAGAAAAAAATTTTAGTATGAATTTACATGAAAAGGGTATTTAATACTCAAAAAGCAATTAGACTTGAAATCATGCTCAAAGTTGCCTACATACCCGATGTTTACACTAATCACAAGCTTAGTAAAGTTGTTCAGCCGGGATCTAGTTGTGCATAGTTCTAGTCTAAAGGGATTGACTAAATTTTATTTTTTTTAAAGTAGTTAAGCCTGAAGTTACTTCTCAGGTTTCATACATACTTGACTTTTAAGCATAAGTGCTTTTGAAAACATTGGTTTGTCAAGATCAAGCAGCACATAGTTCTTTGACTACAAGGGTAAAGAAACAAAGAAAAAGGTTTTTTTTTCAAAAGTGACTAGACGTAAAGTTGTCTCAGGTTGCCTATGTACCCCATACAATTGCATTGGTCAAATGCTTTGACAATGTGAGTCAGTAGGGATCAAGTCTACGTAGTTCTTATTACAAGGTAGAAGTTTAAACAAGAAAGACTAAAACAATTGAAAATAAAACAACAAGTGGAATAAGTCGGCACATCTAGGCTTCTTTCTTAATCATCAATCAATCACCCGGCCATTTGCTATGACTGGGTTGGCTCGTCTAATCTGCTCTCTAGCATCTACAGGCACTCATGTTTCTGGCATGTTGACTTGGTTAGGGTTAAGCTCGTCTAGGTCTAATTCTCCACTTGCAATGACTGATTACAACGCTTTCATGATGTCTTTGGGAAGAGAGAGTAGACTTAGAGGAGCTAGGTTGTCCTCCTTATGTTTTGAGGTGTTGGGGGTTGAACTTTCCCCGACCTTAGGGATAGACAGCTTAAAGCTAAAAATGGGGGGATGAGGAGCAGCCTCAAGAGGGTAGGTAGAGTAATGACTGATGTTTGGAGGAGGCATAACAACTGGATTGAATTGTGCACATTTTGTACTAGCTTCTGGTGGTACTAGTAGGAAGACTAGAGTTCGAGTCTCTACAAGCAGGGTGATGCATATCCTCGTGGGTAAGGTTGGTAGTTCAGAAGTAGAGGCAGAGTGCTGGGGGGCTTGTGACTGACCCTCTTCTTCTTCCTACCCCATTTGAACTGTTATTTTAGTAAGGTCTTGAACCCTATGCCAACCTTGTATGGGACTTTGATGGCTTTGATAGGGTTTTTCCTTCCCTGAGAGAACTTGCCAAACCCTTGTTCGGGTTGAATTTCATATTGGCCATCATGTTGAATTTAGGTGGAAGGACCTCAACCTTCCTTTTCAGATTTATGACTTCTTTCTCTATGTGCACCACCTCTAATTGGTATGAGGTGTAAGTCTTCAGGGCTTGTAGGTTTTGTACTTCCAGTACTTTCTACCCCACCATGGTAATTACATCTATGTCTGCCAGTATGGTGACGACCTCATCGTCAATGATGAACTTGACCTTCTGGTGAAGAGAGGATGGGACAGCGCTTGCTTAGTGGATCCACAGACTTCCTAATAACATTGTGAAGGAGGATGGTATGCTTAGTATTTGGAACTAAACTTAGAACACTCTCCCTTCTATCAACAGAGAAATGTCTACTTCTCCTTGGCCATGACTAACTGAGTTGTTGAAGGTCCTTATGTCATAGGGATTGGGTCTCACATATTCTTAGGGGATTCCCAAAGTGTCCAATGTGTCCTGTATACAAATGTTCAAGGGCAAACCCCTTGTCTACCAATATAAGGGGATACACATGTCGGAGTGACGAGCTGTGACGTATATTGCTCGATTGTATAGTGTCACTCTCAGGAATCTCATCCTCAGAAAATGTTATGACTTGTGGTGTTGATACTCTAGCCACCATAAGCTCAAGCCTTTCTGGTGTGATTGATGTGTCCATAAAGGACTTTCTAATTATACCCAAAAATATTTCTCTATGTAGCTAAGACATCAACAACAGACCCAAGTTTGAAACTTGTGTTGCATCTTGGATAACTGTTCTATTAAGAATAGGTGTGACTTCCGAATAAAGTTCCAATATTGATCCTAGAGGGGGTGAATAGGATATTTTCAAAATTCTTTTCAATTACCCCAAATTCAATTGCTTATTTAATTAATTAATTTATTCTCATTGTTTGATTACAATTGAATTATGCACATGAATGTAAATATGTTCAATTGTGTTGCATGAGAGATTAAATCAACATGTACACTACTCATCAATATGAATGACAAATACAAAGTTAAACCACACGCAATAACAATATACACAAGATGTATAGTGGTTTGGCACAATGGCCTACATCCACTCTCAAAAGCTCTCAATCGAGCTACGTAATTTTAATAATAAAAATCTTAGTCTACTTACCAAGCAAGCTACACCAGGTGTCTCCGACGGGTGAGGTCTGTGGTCTACTCTTCTGGTGTCTCCGATGGAAAAGCTATGGGTTTACACTACCGGTGTCTCCAGCAGTACTGTCAACTCTCCTGGTGTCTCCAGGGGTAGTGTCAACTCTCCCAGTGTCTCTGGCGGGAGGGGTCTCAACAATTTAAATAAAGTAAAAGGCAAGTGTTCACCTCTTTAAAGGTTGATGTTGCCTTGTACACAAGTTGGGGTTGCTTATCCTTGAACAAGATGTGACTATCATTCCCCAATGCTTCTTGGCAGCTCTTCAAGTTAGTAGAGCCAACTCCAGTGGGTTGTTCCTCGAGCACGGTGTGATACACAATCCCACACTATTTCTTCTTGGGTTTCCTTTAGGACAACCCTTGTGGCCTACCTCCAATGGATATGCCTTAGCAAGATTTGAGAGGTGGCAATGGAATGGTCTTGGGTATAGATCTACCTATCCAAGCATAGAGAGAGATTTCCCAAAAGTTAGGAAAACTAAATCTCTCAAGATCTACCACAATGAGCAAGAGAGCTCTTAAGTATATGAGATTTTACCAATAACCATTGGTTTTCTCATTGGAGCTTATTCTCTCTTATAATGGACAAAAATGATTCATTTCCATTAGATTAGAACATTCACAAATGGTTAAATGACATTGGCCATTGATTAGAAAGTATTTTTTAAAGTTTTGACCAATATATAGTGTTTTCATGACTTTGGATCGATCCAAATGCTAAAAACACTCAGAACCTGCAACCCGAGAATTGTTGATTTGATCCTAGATCGATCCTATATTGATCCAAATTATTTGGATTGAACTGGGAGGGTTGGATCAATCCAAAATCACAAAAAATATCCCTAAACCTTTTGAAAAGTTGCAGTGACTTGGGATCGCCCCTCCTTAGTCCAAGAAGGTCCGTGGACCTTTGTACACCCTTTATGGACCCTTGGTTCACCGAGGCTATGCCTTTTTACCTAATTTACCTTATGATAGTTCAGAATGAAGTGTGAACCCTTCAGGATAGTTTGCCGACTCCTAGATTGATCTCTTGAGCCTTTCTTGGATTTGATGATGATCTTCATGGTACTTGGACCCAAGAACCTTCTAGACTCTAACATGACACCATTCATGTCCTAGTCTATACAAAACATTTATTTTATAGTTCATGGAATTTACAACATATTACATTTACAATCTCCCCCTTTGGGAATTCCATGACAAAAATTAAAATACATGAAAACTGAGTACAAAATGAATATTATAATGATTACATGGACTCCAACACAAGCCATATCTTCAATGAATTTATTTGGCTCTCACCCTTGATACATGCTCAGATTTTTCATGAATTGTTCTTCATTTGCAATGTGCTTTAGTTTTAAGTCCCTGAAACTCATTTGACAAGAGTATACCTTTCTCATCCTAAGATTAGTCCAGTTAAATGATAGAGTATAATGAACACACAAGCAAGCAAATGAATGTAATGAAATGCATATGCCTATGAAGTGGAGTATCAAGTATAATGAATGATCATAAGTGCAAGTGATTATGAGTTAAGCACAAATAGCATTAAGATATTTCACTTGATCATTTCTTCGGTTAATGATATGTAAAGTTTTATTAATCTTTATGTTTTGCTCCCCCTAACTTTGGCAATTCATATTTACTCCTCCTAAGTATGACATCCCAATTTTTAGTTCAAAATTACCTCTTTGATTTTCAAATTTACAAATTTTACTTATCTTTTACTTAACTCTTCCCCTTTTTGTCATGGATACCAAAGTGTTATATTAAATCCATACCACAGGGGATTTCATAAGAGTGGAGAAATAGCATACTATAACATGTAAATCATAGCAAAAATAAATGATCTTTTCATTAATTTCAAAAAATATTTACAGATGATAGATAAGGAATGCATCAAAATTCATCAAAAAGAATAAAAGTTAGAAGTTCATCGCTCTCCTCAGCCTCGTCCTCATCCTCACCATTGGTGAGAATGTCAAGGACAACCTTGGGTGCTGGTGCTCTAGAGGGATCAACCATGCCCTCGATATGGACGAGCCTCTGATCCATGCTCTCCACCTTTTTCCTAAGGCAATCAAAACACTTGATAATGCACCCAAAATCTCCATGAATATCTTGGATCAAAGCCGAGAGTGCAGGAGGTAAAGTCACTGATAGTGCTGGGGCTATAGTCTCTGAGGAGGTAGGAGGAGCTGGGGGTACAGATGTGGAGGTACTAGCTGTTGTAGTAGCCTCTGAAGTTGGTGTTGGAACCTCGGTGTAGGAACACGAATAGGAGCTGAGACAGGTTGAGCTGCCTCTCCAGCCACCTGTGGCGCAGCTCACCGCTAACCTTCCATCCTCTTGATGGTAGCATCATCAATAGGAAGGCCCTAGGGAAGAGTCATGACATCTCTAGGGAATGTGACACTACACTACTCCAAGAGTTGAGAGACTAGCACTCCATAAGGCAGACCCTTCTTCGTCCCATTGTCTATGGACGTTTATAGCACAACTTGGAACATGATGGATGGGGCGTCAATGGACTTACCCTCCATCAAGATGGCAGCCAAATGTGCACTGTCATCTGTAATGGCAGTCTTGTGCGTCATCTATAATAGATTGTGCACAACAAGGATGTCGACTACCCTCACCACCATGCAACACTCAACAATAGGCAATTTCCCAAACCAAGAACTGCCCTCTCTATCGAAGAGCTTGAAAATGTGAGCTTTGTCAATCCCCTAGTTGGGAAAGACAACAACATCGGCTAAAGGGTGAGCAATCACCAATAGCATGGTGACCCGGTCTGGGTTGATAAGCATGCGAACTCCATAGACCTCTATCTCAAAGGAAAGGTGAGTGTAGTCCATGTTGTGGATGTAGGAGTAGAAAATACGAACAGCTTCTTGTTGAACCTTGCCTTTAATGATGGTGAGTTGCAACCACCCATCATTAGGAATTGTTGTGCCAATCATGAAGTTACAAAGTGTAGTTTTTTTCACGTACCTCTCAATGAAGATGCACTTCTTTGAGAATATGTTCATGTAGTTGTGGAAGGTACCGGAGTTCCTCAACACTCCAAAGTTTGTGAATGATGATCTAGGGTGTTTAACCTGTTCCTTTTCACATAGAAGTGCTTTCCCTAAATCCCTCTTTGACATGGTCCAATGTTTGGAGGATTAAAAATCGAGTGAGAAGTAGGAGGGAGGAGAGGAAAATAACCATCTTTTTATCCTAGTTCGAACTAAGCTTCTTTCCCCCTTCTTATAGACGAGTGTCAATTCATTTCTCGTGGGTTCACCAATTTAGATCAATCCTGGATTGATCCTAAATGAAATTTTTTAGGTAAAAACCCCAGATTCTCTTTGTTTTTGCTCGGTTAGCCCCATTTACCCTAAATATATGTTTTCTTATTAATTTTAGGATATTTTGTAATGTGACTTTATATAGAACACATTCCCATCGAGTCTCAAAGAAATTCAAACCTTTTTGTGTCCAAGGCCTTCATGAGGATATCTACCAGTTGTTCCTCCATCAATACATGCTCTAGAAATATTGTTTTCTCTTCAACCAATTTACAAATGAAATGGTGACAAATATCTTTAGTTCTAGATTTCTAGAAACTTGGATTACACTAGAGTTGTTAATAAATAGATTCATCGTAGATTGAGACAACTCATAATCCCCAAGCATCTGCTTCATTCATGGCTGTTGCACACATCCACCGGCTGCAGCAATGTATTTTACCTTGGTTGTCAATAGTGATATGAGATTTTCTTTCGACAATGCCGCCGAACTGGACAATTTCTCATGCAGAAGCTTCCAACACTTGAGCTTTTACAATCATTAACATTACCTACTCTATCAGTATTTGAAATGGTAGCTAGGGCTGATGCGGTATCAAATGGATACCAAGGTCCAAAGTCAATTGTCCCATGGACATATCAAATGACACTCTTGGCCATAGGTGTAGATGTCTCTTCACAGACTATGTTTTCTCTCTAAGCATATATGTTGGCTAATGAAGTTCTTGTAAGAGGGTCTCTCAGTTCAGAACAATAAATCATTTTATTGAGCTCATTTTGCATGGCATTGATCCAAGCCGGATCATTTAGAGCCTATTTTACTTTCTTAGGCTCTATCTTAGAAGAGAAACAGAGATGGCATAGGATGTTTTTTATTTGCCTTCTTGTTCTCACTCCATCTTATGGATTACCAAGGATATCATTGAGAGATAATTCTTTCTGTGATCCTTCTCTCTTTAGGATCACCTTCATCCTCCAAGCTTTGTTGATATGAGAGTTCATCTTGATCCATTCTCATCACATAAATCTGAGAACTTGTGGTTCTTGAAATCCCTTCCTTTGTTGCTTTGGGTGTAGCTTGGTGGGGAGGACCGTTTCAACTTTAGTTCTTTTGCAACTACTCAAGAATCCATTAAAGGCCTTAGATTTCTCCCTTAGAATTCCAGCTAAGTGAAACGTGAGAAATCATTCATCGCAACCATGAAGTATTTATTACCTCCTAGACTCTCATTTTTCATTGCACTGGTCAAGTTCATGTGGAGAAGTTTCTAGAGGCCTAGGTATCCCTATTTGGTTTGTCTTCTTATGAGAGACTTTAACTTATTTTCCCATTTGACAGCCTTTGTACATAGGATTATCAACTTGGGTCAATCTAAGCAAGCCTTTTTTTTTTCTCAATGAGTGAGAGTTTTGTTCTTGGAAGAAAAACGTCTTCCACCATACATCAAAGCTTATGGAAATACATCGATCTTACTTTTACCTTTTACAAAGGCATTATTTGTTCTCTTTTTAAAGGTAGAAAGTTGAGTATTTCTGGAGTTAAATCTCAATCCTTTTCTATCACCACCTTCTTTGCCTATTGATCTCATTTTCTCTAACTTTTTACTACCTTGGGAAAGGGGGCTAAGATGCTTCTTGTTATGCTCATCAAATTCTTTGATTTGATTAAGTAGCTCATTGTTTCTTACATTAAGCTTGGAACAAGTGAAGTCAAGACTCTTTTTGATCTCTTCTAGAGATGTAATTTTTTGTTCAAGTTCTAGCGTCTTGTTGGACAAGATTTCATTGTCCTCAACTAGTTTCTTCTTTTCAATTTTCCTATTAATTTTTTGTAGTCTGAGGAGTATTTTTGCCTCCCTTAGTCTCTTTTCTATAAGATTTATATTTTCTTTTAAACATTGATCTTGTTCTCCTACATTGGTAACCAAAGACCTCAATTCTAACTCTCTTAATCTTTTCTTGTGTTCTTCATTTTCATTTGAAATATTAGAATTTATTTTAAGTAGCTCAACCTTCTCGACTAGAAATTTAGATTGACTCTCATCAATGTTCTAAAGTTTTAGTTTTAACTCTTTTTCTAACTCTTTTAAATTTTCATTTTCTTAATCTAGACTCATGGTGTTCTTCTTAAATGCCTTGACAGTTTTAGCTAACTCCATATTTTCTATGTAGAGTTGGTTGAAGGCTTCTTGAATGTTCTCTTCATCCTCGCCTTCTTCACTATCACTTCCGGATTCACTTTCATTGTGTAAATCCTTAGAAGTGCTAAACACCATAAGGACTTTGGATTCTAATGAAGGGTTTTTCTTACTAGATACTGTTTCATCTTTTGATGAGCTTGGGACACTCCCATAGGTATTCTCAAGAAAATCCCATGTTTCTTTAGCGGTTCCCAACATGCCTATTCTACATAGATCATCAGGGCTCAAGACATGATGCAGAGCACTTAGTGCTTTGTGGTTTGCTTCATAGGCCTCTATTTCAGACTCTATCCACTTACTTGGGTGTGTGGAAGGTTTGGTGTAGCCTTCCACTACTGAGCCCCAAATTCTATGGCCCATACATTTTAGTAATATGGCCACACGAGCTTTCTAATAGATGTAGTATGTTCCATTGAAGTAGGGAGGAGTAGAGATTGACCAACCTTCATTCCTAGACATTTTGATGTTCTTCTAGATACTTCTGGGATTTCTTTAACTGATCTTCCTCTAGGAAATTTTGATCTTTCTACTCTGGTGGTTAGACCGTTTATGAGCAGCCTGGCTTGGATACCAAGTGAAGTTCCAATATTGATCTTAGAGGGGGTGAATAGGATATTTTCAAAATTCTTTTCAAATACCCTAAATTCAATTGCTTATTTAATTAATTAATTTGTTCTCACTATTTGATTACAATTGAATTGTGCACATGAATGTAAATATGTTCAATTGTGTTGCATGAGAGATTAAATCAACATGTAAAATACTCGTCAATATGAACGACAAATATAAAGGCAAACCACACACAATAATAATATACACAAGATGTATGATGGTTTGGCACAATGGCCTACATCCACTCTCAAAATCTCTCAACCGAGCTATGTAATTTTATTAACATTGAAGGTATTACAATCAAGGCTAAAATTAATAAAAAGCCTAGTTTACTTGCTAAGCAAACTACACCTAGTGTCTCTGGCAGAAGAGCTATGGGTCTACATTACCGGTGTCTCCGGCAGTAGTGTCAACTCTCCCGATGTCTCTGGGGGTAGTGTCAACTCTCCTACTGTCTCTGGCAGAAGGGCCCTCAACAATTTAAATAAAGTAAAATGCAAGTGTTCACCTCTTTGAAGGTTGATGTTGCCTTGTACACAAGTTGGGGTTGCTCCTCCTTGAGCAAGATGTGACTATCGTTCCCCAATGATTCTTGGTGGCTCTTTAAGCTAGTAAAGTCAACTTCAGTGGGTTATTCCTCCTTGAGCATGGTGTGACACATAATCCCATACTATTTCTTCTTGGGTTTCCTTTTGGACAACCATTGTAGCCTACCCCCAAAGGATGTGCCTTAGCAAGATTGGAGAGGTGACAATGGAATGGTCTTAGGAATAGATTTACCTATCTAAGCATAGAGAGAGATTTCCCAAAATTTAGGAGAATTAAATATCTCAAGATCTACCATAATGAGCAACAAAGCTTTCAAGTATATGAGATTTTAGCAAGAACCATTAGTTTGCTCATTGGAGCTCATTCTCTTATAATGGATAAAAATGATTCATGTCCATTAGATTTGAACATTCCCAAATGGCCAAATAGCATTGGCCATTGATTAGAAACTATTTTATAAAGTTTTGACCATTATACAATGTTTTTGTAACTTTAAATCGATCTTGGGTTGATCCAGATGCTAAAAACACTTAGAACATACAACCCGAGAGTTGTTGGTTCGATCTCGAATTGATCCAAACAAGTTTGGATCGAACTGGGAGGTTTGGATTGATCCAAAGTCATAGTGGGATCGCCCCTCCTTGATCCGGGAAGGTCCATGGACCTTTATACACCCTCTATGGACCCTTGGTTCACCGAGGCTATGCCTTTTTACCTGATTTACCTTATGATAGTTAATAATGAAGTGCGAACCCTTCAGGATGGTTTGCTGACTCCCTGATTGATCTCTTGAGCCTTTCTTGGCACTTGATGATGATCTTCATGATGCTTAGACCCAAGAACCTCCTAGACTCTAACATGACACCATTCATGTCCTAGTCTATACAAAACATGTATTTTACAGTTCATGGAATTTACAACATATTACATTTACACCAAATAATAGCCTCAAAAATCTCATTCTCTTTCCTCTCTTCTTCTTCTCTAACTTTCCTTTGTACCTTTATTTTAGCATCTTCTTCTATCATCTTCTCCTTTCCCTTTCCCTTAGGGTGCAGATAGGTAACTTGTTAGGAGACTCTTCCTGATCGAATAATGAAGGCTGTGTTCCTCAAACTCTTCCTCTATCAGCTTGGGATCTACTACCTCTCTGACCAAGTAACCCAACGGGACCTAGTTCAGCAAGCATTGTATCCTGGTTGGTGGAGGGATATTGATGATTTGGTAGGGGATGAGATGCTAGTGAGTTAGGAGTATAGTGTTGGTGGAGGAATGATATGAGGGGTTAAGGATGGATTAAAGCTTGCTAAACCTTCTTCATAAGTAATCATTTCTATATCAAGGGGGATGACTATGATTGGGAAACTTGGTGATTGATCCCACATGTGTGAGAGCAGATGCCGATATTCAGGAGGGGGATCGGTAGAGGAGAGTATCCATTGAGGGTAAACACCTGATTAAAGTCAAGTAGGAGAATTTTCTTCTTAGGTCTTGTGACTTTGGTGATGAAACTAGAGGGATTGAACTGTGTGTTGGTGAGACCTATCATGTTGACTCCTTTCAATGGTTGGTGATCGGGGAGTGGGTTTTGGATGATGTTTGAATTTGATGGGGGATTTGTAAGTACGGAGTCAAATGATACCTTACCCTCATTGATCAGGTCTTATATATCATGTTTCAACTAAAAACACCTATCAATTGTATGCCATGGGGATTGGTGGTATTCACATTGTTCCACTAGTTTGCAGCGGTAGGGAAAGGGGTCAGGTGGAGGTCTCAAGTCCAATAATTATAATAACCTCTTCTTAACGAGGTACTTCATGATATACTTATAGGAGTAGGGTAACGGGGTGAAAATTCTTCTCTTCTCCTGTTGTAACCGGATATCTTGGCTGATAATACTATTGTGTCTGAGGTGGAATAATGTTCATGGTTGTGGGATAGCTCTGAGTCATCTGTGGCTGAGGCAGAACATAACCACTACTCTGACTAGGCCGGGGACCTCAATTTCCTATACTACATTGGCCTCTAGATGGGTGACGGCTGACTTCTTTGGTACTTGTCTGGTAAAACTGGTGGGGGTAGGAGATGCATCCTATATAAGCCTTGCTCTGATGGCCAACTCAACCTTTGTGGCTTTGTCAACGATCTCGATGAAGTTGCTCTGTGAGATAGTTAGGAGCATCAGCTAGTAGGTGGGGCTCAACGTCCTCAGAAAGGTGGTTATCATGTCCTCTTCAGACATAGGGTGTTTCAGGTTGGAGGTTCTCAGCCTCCATCTGTAACCAAAATCCCTAATATTCTCCCCTGTGAGAAGTTTCATTCCTTCTACTTCTTCCCTGGTAGGCAGCATCTCAAGGTTGAACCTATAGTGGTTGAGGAATGACCATGTCAAGGCCCTCTATGTGCTGATATTGCTCTTGTCCTAACTCACTAGCCATTTCCCTAGATTTTTCTCTAAGCTCTGGCAAAACATTTGCACTAGGATGCACTCATCATGCCCCCATTGGAACATAGCGTTGCAATACATGCACAAGTGCATCCTTAGGCAAGTGGTACCGTCATGCTTCTCGACATTGGACATTTGGAAGTTTGGTGGTAGTACACCCCCAGGGTGGATACAAAGATCCTCAAAATCCATAAACATGGAGAACTTCCCCCTTTCATTAGCTAAACTTCTATTGTAAGCTTGGCCAACCTCATACTGGTCTCATCCTATAATGACTCGCTTTGTATAAATAAACTATAGAGTGGTTTAGAAACCCATTGGATAAAGTTGGAAATGTAAGACCCAAATTAGGCCTTAAACCTATCAAGTTTAAAAGTTATCCTGAATTTGCATTTAGGGTAACTTTACGGCCCACCAACACCAATACTGAGTGAATTATGTTAATGTATATTGTCAATTCCATAATCTATAAAATACATGGAGTGGTAGATTAGGCATGGCATGAGCACATTGCATATCTTAAGTCATGTTGTAATCATCAAAGTGGTTGTTTCCCAATATGGAAGATGAACTCTAATCACTTAAAGCCCGAGGATGATTCATTCCCAAAGTTGCCAAGGTCCAAAATCTTGAAGACTCGAGGATCATCAAGCTCAAGAAAGGTTTGTGTAGGTATTTAATATGATAGACATAGGTTAAAGAACTTAAAAGACCTTTAGATAATTGTATGGACCAATGAATGCCACCTACATGTAACCCCAAGTGAGTGGGAGTAGGTTATAGGCAAATGGCAGAAAAACAGGGGAATCGGATCAATCTGGAGGGTGTCAAATTAGTCCACACTTTGTGAATCAATCCACTACTTATTGGATCGATCTGGTAAAGCTTGGGTGTCTCAGAATGAGACACCGGATCAATTCGGGGATACCGGATCAATCTGAGTGGATTAATCCGACATATCCGGATCGATCCAAAATCTTAAAAATTCAAAAAATATAATAGATCAATGTCTACGCTTTTTTGCCCGTTGGGGTAAATGCCATATCAAGGGTGCACGACTGTGCTCGTCCCCTATAAGTATGAAAGAAGCTCAAATGAGCTCTCTAACACACAAGAACACAATCAAATCAAAGAGAAGAATTCTTTGAGAGAGAGCATGGCATTTACACCTCCCAACTTTCAAAGGCTCCATTTATGTGCATCTATTGAAGATCAAACGCCATTCAAGTGCTTCCCCAATACTCTTAACTGAAGAATAAGAAGAGGGAAGCAAGGAGAAGGGTTTACTCTCAAGTAAACCCTCGTTAGAAGCTCTAAGAAGCAAGAGGCACTCTTGAAAGCTTGGTGAATCTTATTGGCATGCTAGCTCAACAAAAGAGCAACCACCTACATGTGCATCAAACAATATATCAACATTGTGAGGTAGATTGGATTGATTTAAGTGTTATCTTTGAGACCAAATCACTACCGCCAAAGACACCAGTAGTGTAGACTTTAGTACCCACTGGAGACATCGGGTGTAGACCATAGCACTACCTAAGAAGCTCCAACAGTTAAGCCTTGATGACCAAGACTCAAGCCGGGCCACAACACCTAAGAAGATAAAGGCAGGCATGTGGCTTCATAGGGTTCATATAGTATGTCCCAAGATGTGTCCTCGCACATGGTTGAACACCTCAAAATGATCTTAAGATGGTATGAACCCCCCCAAGAATCACAAAATAATGAAAATACAAAATTCACTATTTGTGATCGATCACAAACCCCATGATCGATCACAATAGTGTAGAATGGAGATTTCACTATTTGTGATCGATCACAAAGGCCATGATCAATCATAAACAAAGTTTTGGGCCACCCGAGGACTAGGCCTCCTCTCCATGATCGATCATGGACCTGGGTCTTGAGACCTCATCATTGATCACAAAGTTCATGTAGTTATGACTAAAACATGGGCCCACACCATGGTGACACCCCCAAACATTTTGTGGAGGTCATGAAAAATGACTCCATGATCGATCACAAACCCCATGATCGATCATGGCTGTAAGTTTTGGAAGTCCGCCAAAACTCCGTTTTGAATGTATGACTATTTTCTCTTACCTGTTTGAAAATATTCCAATACGAGGATTGTGAGCCTTTTTTATCCTCTATAAAAGGAAAAGTGTTCCTTTACGGAAACACACTTTAAATATTCAAGAGAGTGTTATTTTTGTTCATAAAAAGTGCATCCATGGGTAAAAAACCCTCTTCCTCCATTGCTTGAGCTCTAAGCTTGAACATTCCTTAAGAAAATCTATCTTGGTTCCCTCTCAGTTCATCTTTGCTAGCATTTACTTGAGAGGTATGGTTTGGGTTATCCCTTGTGAAAACCCCTTTATGGTTGGCTTATCTCAAGGAGCTTTAGTGTCATAGGTTGAATAAGAAGTGGGTGTATAAGACAAACCAACTCAACAAGGAGCACTCCCACATGTGCTAAGAATAGCAACATCAACGAACTTAGTGGTAATATTTGCTATTCACTTTACACAATAATAAGTCTCGCATGGAGATTTTTTTTAATGCACATTATCCTAAGGTTTGAAATGCAATAGTCAATGGCTATATACAACCAGACAAACCACGAAGTGAGTGGACCCCTGTCAACACCCTAATTTTGAGTTGGGTCATGGGATAGCATAAAGACAACATAACAACATTTAGGCATCAAGACTCTAAGCACCCTCGGCTTAGGAAGAGCAAACTTGGACTCTAAGAGGTTAGGCATTCCCAAAGAGGTCTTCCTGAATGGTCCATTCTCAAGTGAACTGGTCAAAGCACCCTATTACAGCCTAAAATGCACCATTTCAAGACAAACCCTAATCTCTCACAAAAGCATCAATAGGACTTTGAGGGTCCACATTTTAGAACCCCATCCATGTCATCAACAAGTTTTCCACCTCCTGTAAGCCTTTCTCCAGCAAAGCATCACAGATGGAAAAATTACCACTTTTCCCTTTTTCCTTCAAAAGCTCAAAACTCACTATCTATGATTCAGATCACTGAATTTCTCCTGCCTACATAAGCCTTCTTTTCATGAAGCATCACAGGTGAAGAATTCTCATTTTCACTATTTTTGACCCACGGGCAAAAAAGTACCATTTTACCCTTTTTCACCTCAGAGATTCATTCAACCTTTGAATCCAGAAAGGTTAGTTGCCAAATCTCAACCTCGGCCTTAGCTTAAAATCTCCAAGTCTAAGAATAGAATTTTGAACTCTCGAACCTCTGTGAATCCTCAAATCTTCCCCAAGAAGTCAAAAGACTATTTTGTCGTATTTTGCTCTTATGGTGCCAGAATATTCTCCAGATCTCCAAATCAGGATCGGTTGGTGTCCATCTCTCTAGAATTGCAAGGTCCTCAAAAATCTGTCTAAGGAGCAGGAACTTTTACGAAACTTATTTGACAAGATTCCCTTAAATACTCCAAAAAGTGCAACAAATTAGGTATAAAAATCAGTTACTTGACCGACTCCCAGGAGTTCATCTAAAATTAGAAATTCAATTAGTCAGTGGCCACACCACTATAAATTTAGAACATCGAGATTATCAGATTCATACTAATTTATAGAAAATTTTGTGGCCCAGGCAATCATTTCTGCTTAAACCCAAAAAAACACTTTTCGTATGTATTTGACACGTAGAATGTCCTTAAAAGTTCTCTCGGACTTGGAATGCAGCAAAGTCAGGCTCATTTTTTCAGTTTCACCCTTGTCCTCAAAAAAGAATTTCACTAACTCTTGGTTCAGAGAGTGTCTAACAGCTCAATTTCACCCAGCTTCAGGCAGCTACAGAAACCCAACCTCTCCAAGCGACCCAATTTCGAAAAACTCTTGACAACTGCCTAGGAATCCGTCAGCCAATCTGTTAGCTCTTGTAGCTCAAAGACTCTCCAAGCTTCAAATCCCCCAAATATGTCCCACGATGACATTTTACAAAAAAACAACAGCATTCCCTATCTAGTATTGTCTAATCGCATAAAAACTGGTTTTTGACCCAGTTTCTTGCTCTGGCACTGTAATCCTGTATAGTCAGAAGCTGTGGATCACCTGGACCCAGGGTCATCTATCCTTAGGTGATTTTTGAACCAATTTTACCATTTTCCCCTTCAGAATACATATGAGAGCTTTTCAGGTCAAAAAATCCTGATTTCACCCATTGCCCTTTTCGTAATTTGGTTCTGACTAGACCAGCGCTACTAGAGCATCTTCAACCTCTAAAATTGACATTGACTGGGCCAACTTTCAAGCTCAATAACCTGTTAGGGGTGATGGCAGAGAGAGATTTCAAAAACCCTAAAAGGAATAAATATCATTAATGAGCTAAGACTTTTCAACTTAGCTCATTAATGACATTTAATGCCTTGATGACTTATAAGAGCCCTTGGATTAGAATCTCTTACCATGCACCCTTTTCTCTCACCCTTGGATTAATGGGCTGAGATTCAAATCCCTCGGGTACCCCCACATCCCCCATTTGGCATCTTGATGCCCACCCTTGAAGATTGCAACCAATGAAAGTTCACTTAATGGCATCTCCTATACCTCCCTTACACCTCATCAATCCATGCCCTTCAACATACCCCCATTCTCACCATCCACTCAACAAACATAAACTAATCCTACCCCTTCATCTACCCAAGTCACCTATCCATGCCCCTTAACACAAGTGCATCTTAACCCTCCACCCATATTGA